>JAMBLF010000503.1:0-259204 GCA_030578115.1 Leucoptera coffeella
CGCATTCCTGCGTGAAGTGGTTTGACATGCCAATGATGTCATTTGCAACAATCCGATGTTGAAATCGCTGTTTTCGGCTCGCTCCAAAGGTCTGTAAGCACTAATCTCTCTGTGAGTACTGGAAAAATCTGTTGTACATACATATTACGCCTTTACGTTCCAAACGGGATTGACACAGGATATATATCGCCTTTTGGAACGATCATGACAAATCTCTCTTGCTTCACTCTTACCCTTTAACCGTCTCATACATGCTGTTGTTATTCATTTAAATTATTATAGAAGTAGGTGTGCCTAATTATTATTAGATGGTGGGTTAAAACATTGGGAAACTGGAGGTTCTGAGTTAGACAAATCGGAGCATGGTACTGTTATGCGAATGATTCCAAAAGCCTTTTTAAAAAATAACTTTTTATTATACCTAGCCTACTCGATGGTTGGAAAAAGAACTCTACTATGAACTGAGTGATGCCAATAAAGTAGACGACAACGCCTTGTCAGCAAATGTTTCCTTTGTAACTGACCAGAGACATGAAGAGGTAAACTCGTGCAAAAACTATGTGTCATATCACTCCATAACAGTACGAAGACGCTATTGGCTAAGGGCATAGGGAAAATATCACCAGAGAACCTAAATAATCAATAAATACGCAATATTACCTACCAACTCTGTATCATAATTGATACTTAACAACCCAAACCCATAGATATTACACTATTTTAGTAACAAATACGTATAGTTACAAGTACTTTACAAGATCATTATAATTTCAATCGATTTAATTTTCTTTATTGAGTAATTGAGTAAGAAAAACAACGTTACTAGTTACTAAGCATACAATGTGTATGTAGAAAATTGATTTTTATTGCTTTCTTATTTATAGAGCCATCTAATTGCTAGCAAGCACGCAATTATATGTCTATCAATGGTTATTGAAGCTGTGACTAAACGTTAAGCTATTTTGTTAAATCTGTAGGAAGCTTTGAGTTCTATTACCATGTAGGTGGCATTACAATATAATGAAACCTATTTGTTCTTTCCACCTCCTTACACCTTAGAACTTTAAGGTTATCCAAGATCTTTTATAATATACTATGTATGTATAACTTTTGGAACTGAATATAATGATGCCGAGTTAACTAAAAGTGCCTTGCTAGTTTGTGACATAAAGTAATACTAATTAGCTGCCGTTTTGTCCAGCATGCGCTAGAGGTGAATAAGGGACTTGAGTAAGCAGAAATGAAATGAGTAACTCTACTGAGAGATAGGATAGCAACATTACTAATTAATGATGAACACTTCTGTCATTATAACCCCGATACAAATCTTAAAGTGACCGAAGAGATTTTATATGTGTCTCCGAAATTTTAAAAGTGATTGGGAAAGATATAAATGTATTGTATAAAATATGTATGTTAACTAAATATATCTTTATAGGTTTCCGTTTTGCGAAATATAATCAGCCTGTTGCCTAAAGCAGATAGAATATAATGGTAATCCACTATCTTTCAGTTAATATTATTGTAGATGTCACTACATGCACGTAAAATCACAGTTGTATGCTCTTCTATTAAAATTTTACAACCATACCTATATTTTATTATCTACGAACAACCTTATTCTATGAGATTACGAAACCAGTATTTGCTATCAGTATATTGATTTACACAAAGACTTATATAATCAAACTCGTTGCGGCGTCTTCTCCTAAATAGTCGTGGCATATGGTGTGACATTTAAAACTTGATTGCACATTCGTCTCATTCAATATATGCAAGAGACGATGCGACATCTAGGGAAATAAATTTGAAATACTTTAATTGTGCTAGCTGGTTTGAATTAGGTGAGATTGGCTAGCTACCTTTGACCGTCAATAATTCTTAATAACACGTGATATTTGCCGATAAATTAAGCAAATAGAGAACTGAGATAAAGTAATAGTTCCACTTAAAATTATGTAAAAAGACTTACTTTGGAGTGTATTTAACACTTAGTGCATACAATACCTAACTTTAGCGTCTTATTAATGTGGAAAATTCATCTATCCAATTACTCATTCCAAATTACTGATGTAAACGAAAAGGACCATCATAGGCATAAACCATCCACATATTTTTTACAATTTCTGTACCAATACATTTTTAATACCATGCAATTTTATTTACGTACATCTCACTTTTTATATATAGGACACAGTTATCTATTAATCCCGATCCAGACAAATATTATGTAATTTAATTTGGTGGTTTAATAAGAGCCGTCCTAGACTGGGATATTAATAAAATAACGTTCTTCCTAGCATGTCATGAGAGCAGAAGCTCAGAAATCTATTAGGTAATGGGCAAAAAATCTGGCATCAACATTATCTAATAATGGCATGTCTACCCCGATACAAATGCTATATTTGAGGATCTATATCTTGATTGATCTATGAGGTATAAACTCCAAAGTCCTCCCAAAAGGGATTAAAGAACGGGAATGAATAATGATTGTAATAAGACAATTTTATATTAACAACTTCGATACCACTTACAAACTTAGCAGATGTGACCCACTGAGTAACATTTTAAATACCTTCCTTGCTCTTTAACTAAATGTGAAAGTTCATCGACCTGCCGTTTCACAATAGCTCAATAATAGACATATCCGTTCATATTTACGTAACTTCAGACTACTTAAGCTTCGTGACTGTAAGCGCAGTAGCTTGAGTGATCACTTGTTTATCAAAGGTGATATAACAAGAATATTTTAGAAATTGAAGACTTACTACAGTGTTTCAAAGGAAACTAAATAAATCGTTACGCTGCAAGAACCTGTAAGCAAATTGCTATAGATGTATATGTACTTGGTAACACATAATTTATAATTATTTTTCAATAACAAATCTATGTAAATACTATGAGTTGCTGGTAAATAGTGAGCTCTTTCTAAGTCACAACAATATAAAAGCTTTTAACATCCTCTGAAATAACAGCCACGCTTAAGTATGATAAGGTAAAAACAAAAATATAGTAATAGAGTCTACAACATCACATTATTATTAGTAGATTACTATCAACACGTCATTTAATTTGATAAATTCATAATATATCATAGATCTTCTGAGAACTGGAAACAAAAAATAACAGGAAGACATTATTGTTTTTAATATAATTCTTGTTCTGATACATGATATGGACGCAATTAAATATTTAAATAATTTGTTGTTGTGGTATTCCTATGGTTTTACAATGTTATTTTTGTAATGAAGTTTGTCGTTTTTTATATTAAATCAAAATATATTATTATCTCGTGCTAGTTTGGGACTAATGGAAAACGACCTGATATTAAATCTATTACGATGTACGAGTACAACAAGCCGCTGTGGCCAAGTGGGTGTCGGGTCAAGACTTTTTACTTCTTACTACAGGTCCTAGGTTCGCAGCCCGGCTCTGGTATATACCAATAAATGAAATTGAAAAATGTGATTTTTATTTACGTACATAATTTACAGTCAGCTAACATTGAGGATAAACATCGGAAGGAAACCAGCTTATCCCTCGGTATAGCTATTAGCGAGTACTTGTATACGGCGCTACGGTTCACTACTTATCACATTTGGTATTGTCTATCTAGTGGTTTATACCTAACATGCCTTCGAAATTTCGGAGATAGGCACTCTAGCCTCTGACTACCCCGTCACAATAAAAAAAAGGGAGTTTAAATGCACAAGTCGTGAAGTTATTATGGATAGCTTTTTAATAACCTGGTCTTAACTCGCTACGTATTTAAAACTTGGCTCTATGTATGTTTACTAAATGAATCTAAATACTATTGTACAATAATACACATAATATTATGTGTTGCAGATATTATCTCTGCCAAATACTTAAAATGGCGCACGTATTATGTCCATTTGCCCTGAATATAAATTGATTGGTAAACTTTAGTTACATAATATTTGAGTAGCCCAAGGGCTGACTTGATATCTTAACTTCATCACGTATGTAAGTTATTCATGGAGGTCATTTAAAAATACACATATTTGTATATAAATTTACGTCAGTACCCGCGTTAAATATATACACGTATAAATAGTATATTGGTACCTTTAAATCCTGGTTCTTAGCGGATACTAGAATGTTACACTAGAGTTGTTTTTATGTTTCATATATCCACACCTTCCACGTAGTTACCTTAGGTTACCACCACAGTGTATTATATTTATCGAGTCGAACTGTTTTTTGAAGTTAATTTACATCGAGTGTAACCTTTTTTAATCCCTTAACCATTTCCAAGGTTACAAGCAATTTTTTATTCTCTTTTATATTATAAGGTTATATAACTAAAGATTACAAGCTTTACTAATACAACTTATGTCCTATGAAAGTTATCGTTGTTATAAATGAATAATAAGGTCATAACCTAATTATACTTTAAATTGGTTAGTAGAAACTTAAACCGTTAGGGTCAAGAGCAGGACAGCCATTATGGTTTCGAGACACGACGTGTTTCCGGTGCTACTTCGATATATAACTATGACATATTTGCCTACATTTGCTTCTACACACATTTAGGTTAGCGTAACTCGGACAATTTCTACTAGGAATAAGACGGGACACGTAAAGTTCAAAGTAGGTAAATATAGTTGTACTTAAACTCAGGTTTTTCTATCGCTTTGGAAATGACCTGAACTTTGAAGAGATAACTTTTCCTAAGTCGCCTTTGGAATAACAATCGGGGTTGTGTACCACACACCGTTCACAAATATGTAATTGTTACATTTTCTTCTGAAACCCATTGTATGTGATAAATTCCATAGTTATGCAACATAATTTAAAGCTGTATCTGTACATTTTTTAAATAATAAGTACCTTATCCTAATACACTCACCGTGTGTGTATGTCAATTAGAGCAGATTTTTCACTGGGAGAAATCCTAATCATAAACTTTCGCCAATCGACTCATCCATATAATTATATTAAAAAACTAGCGACCCACTCCTGCTTCGCACTTCTGGCTCTTTAATGGATGTTATTATACACATAAACCTTCCTCTTGAATTACTCTATCTATTAAAAAAAACCGCATCAAAATCCGTTGCGTAGTTTCAAAGATTTAAGCATACAAAGGGACATAGGGACAGAGAAAGCGACTTAGTTTTATACTATGCAGTGATACCCTTATCTTAACATGAAGTTTTCTACTACAATCGTGTCCATCTCAACAGATGGCGCATGCCCCATCTCGGTGCTCATTAGCGATTGCCTGACGAACGGCAAAAGCGAAAGTGAGCGAACGCATCCAAAGATCCAACATTTCAATGCAAGTGCATACTTTCCATGCTTCGTGTAAGATATAAAATTGTCAGCTATTTGCTCGCGAGTGGGCACTTCTGATATGCAAGGTTGATGCACTTGAAATCTGTAATTACATTACTTTCGGCTGGTTGCGTTGTTAGAATTCTAGTCCCGTATTTCGTCTCGATGAAGATTATTTTATTATGTAGATAAGACCTCTATGCAGACAATACTTTTGGTTATGATGGACTTGGAGCAAAGATAAGGTAAATTAAATGACAATATTAAAATAAATACTAAGTAAAAACATGTTTCACACAAAAATATAAATATTTAATTTTGGAAAGATAACACACAATACGTTTGTATTTATTTCTAACTTAAGGTACGTATATCACAGTATTTGAAGTATTATTTCTTAAGGTTCATTGTCACTGTCAAAAACAACACTTTTTCTGTAATACCATCTGCTAATTAGTAATATTTCATCACCATCACACAGATGTACGGGTTGATTGATTCACCAATGGATATGACCTTGATTCATTTCTCGAGTTTCGTGAAATATTCCATCATCTTTCTCAGTACATATTTGACTGCACCTTTGCCGTGTAAGTGACTTAAGTGGCTCCAACCTTTTACAGGAACAACATAATTTTCTACTACATTTGGTAGGTTTTTGACCAATTCTTCAGCATCTTCTAAAGATGATATCCAATCATTATCACCATTGATGAGCAGTACTGGAGCTATCACTTTCCTAAGATCGTATAAAGGCGGAGTTTTAGAACCATATTTCTTTAAATTTCCCTTCACTCCCTCATCATAATGCTGGAATTTTCCAGAGTTGATTAATTGAGCGTAATGATATATGCTCTTAAAGGAGACTCCTTTGAGCATGTGTCCAAATAATATAGTGTCCACTTTTCTCGAAGTAGTCCAATCCTGACCAGTGATAACATATAGGGCAAATCTACAAAGTGATGGTTGCATACGACAAATAAAGTGCGTGAAAACAGTTCCATGTTTCACCAGATCAGATAACTCATTTACCCCAAACATAGCTTTAGCCGGATGGGGGTAAGTCTTAACAAGTCGCGAGAGAAAAACGAACAGTTTATTTTTTGTATGCCTTTCCCAGACCACGGGAGCTATCATTACACCTAGTTGAATTTTCTCATTATATTCAGGCTTCGCATTCATCATCGCAAAAAAGCTTGTAGTACCTTGAGAGTGGCCTGCGTAGAATATTTTCTGTTCATTCGTTTCCTTTATCACTCTATCAACGAAGGCTGGGACATCATATTTGGCGTGTTCATCGAAAGAATAGTTCCAATATTCTTCGTCTTTATCAGGGTCGAGCGTCACGTGTCTTCTTGAATAAAGGTTTCCTCTGTGGTTGCCAACCCATACATCGTAACAATTATCAGCAAGAATGTATCCGAAACCTTTTGTCACTGAGGGTTGAAGCCACGTTTCACAACTATCAGTGATCCCATGCATTAGAAACACTGGATATTTGTGAATAGAAGCTCCACAGGTTTTGTTGCTAAGGCGATACATTCTAAGAATATAACCATCCTCTGTTTGTACGAAATACTCCTTGGATTCGTATCCATATTTAGTTGCCAGTTCTGTAAAATTAAGGTAAGCATCCTCTGGATATCCCCACGACCTCTTCAGTGATTTTCCTTCTTCTATCAAACGAAGTTCTTCCGACTCCAGTGCAAGCACTTTTGAACTAAAGACTGTTATACATAGAATATGTAATGCAATTTTGGAAATCATTATTAGGACAACCTTTGCAATCTTATCGCGATATCCAACTGCCCTTAGTTAGGATGAAACACTTTTATAAATTCAAGAAAAATATGTTTTTTCCTGCAATTAACAGAAAAGAAAAAAATTAACAATAAGGGTTTGTTGCCTCCGAGACCAATTGCTGATAAAAATACATTCTTACGACATTTTGCAGTTTTTGCTCGGTCACATTCGCGTAACAGTTCGGTGTTTCAAACTAATTAGGAGCTTCACTTTTTCCGCTTAGTTGGTCGTCAAACGCAATTTCACTCACAAAAAATACGCTGAAGAACTATTAATTAACTCGTCATTCTAACTCATATTGATTGAAATTTCTTAATACCTAACCGATGATCCGCGTTAGATGTTTTTGACCTATAGAAGACAGTTTGGGTTGATGCACTTTCAAGAATAAATATTGAATAAAACAACAATACAATGAAAATTATACCTACTTTGTTATTTTTATTCATCACGAATTCCGACCAGTTCACTCACTTCTATGAGATTTCATTGTGACTATTTTTGACACGTTGACGAACAATGAATGAAAATAACACTCAAAAGGTTTTTTTGTAGGATAAATAAATAAACTATTGGGATAGGGACAGGGGGTGAAAAATTTAATAAACTATTATTCTATTACTATACTATATAAACCGTAATTCTAAAATAGATTATGTTTATAAACTTACTTTACATAAATTCCAAATCTAGATAAAATGAACTCTATAAAGATTCATATCGTTCTTTTTCATAGTTTAGAGTTTACACAGAGTACTGTCATTCATTACATAAACGTTTCATTACGTACGTCATCGAAAAAGACGGAATTAAATGGAGCGCAGTTGTGTAAAGAATAGGTACTTTGGAAATTAAGTCAAGGAACGCTGCCAGCATATTGGGCACTCTGCGCTCCAACGACAGCGACAAATTTTTAAAAATATTTAATTTATAGGTAAATTATTTTAATTAGTTTTAAGTTTGTAAATATTTTGTTAATTTATGGTAAAGATTTCATTGATAAAGTAAATAAAATGAGTATAAGTAAAGTCTATCTAGTCTTTAAAATAAATCGTATGGGAAGTTGGACTCTAGACAATTTTAATACATAAAAAGTAGTAGTAGATTTTTTTATTCAAGAATCAAAGCATCGGAGCGGTAAGTTATTTCTATTCTAATTATAAGGTAAAATGTAAAGTTTTACTGATTTTCACACTTTGTAAATGTCTTTATACATATATACCTAAAGGATGCAAAACAAAAGGGTTCGAGAAACCTCTTGGCATATAAGCACATTCATGGGGTCAAATATTTAAAACTTTTGGAATTTTGTTCGTAGACTTATTGATGTCCCAAAAATACCTAATAATAACGTGTCTCTAGAAGCCAACCGGTTACAAATTCAATGATCTTTATTATAAAGAATCAATAAATCATGAGATTAAATTATATCAGGGCAATCATTATTTGATTCATGAGGACATTTGACGTATTTCACTTTGCAAAATACTTTTTTATTTAAGGCTTTTAAGCTTAAATCCTGCATTGATTGACTGCCCGTGACTTTCATCCTTATTGAAGAAATGTAAACTGATTTTGATTGTGGTTCACAAGTTAAATAACCTTGGTTTGTTCTATTATGTAATTATATTTTTCAATAAAATTAATGCTCTTCTAAGATCAAGTTTTACTAGTCAGTTTGATACGGTTACTATCTGGATAAAGGAACGTTATCTAAAATAACTATTTGAAAGATAATTAAGAAATGATATTCAGGAAAATTATACAAATAAATATTATATTTTGTGACGTCCTTTAATAAAGTACCGATTTGGGAAAAATGGAGATCCGGCAATAATGGGTGTGATTTGTAAGTATGTTATTTATTGAATTTAAGTGTTACATTAGCGGTTGATGGTTAATTTAGCAAAGAAAGACAACTTCTGTACAAATAAACATACCCTCTTCCATGTCAACTCACTGTCATGAACTTTTTAAGCCAAAGGTTGTTTTATTGTTAACCATACGTGGTCATTGCTCGAGCCTTGATGACTCAGGCAAGAGTGCAGTTATGGAAATGCATCTCATATTTTGATATGATACAGTTAAACTTAAATGAAAATACTTATAAGTTCAACCATTCATGTGAGTAGAAAATCTTTATGTTATTATTTAACAGATTCGAATATTAACATCCTCACATTGGAATATACGATAAATGAATGGAAAATGCAGTTTTCGCTCATAAAGTACCTCATAAAGTAATATTATAAATATTATTCACTTTAACCTCTCTATTTACTAAATTGGTGACATGTTGCTAGCCCACCACTCAATACAATAGGATAAATCCATTATTTCCCAGTCCCTTAGTCGCATTCTGCCATATCCTGAGGAAAAACATACATACATACGCTTCACGACTTGTGTATACACACTTTCTTTTTTATTATGGCGGGGTAGTCAGAGGCTATTATTATGACTACCCCTGAGGAAAAACACTTAGTTATATAAATATATTCGAGGAGTATTTTAGGGCGTAGGCGTCTTATTAAATAACTACAATTAGTAGCATTCCATTTACGCCTCAAACTAGCACAGACCTTTACCTATTTTTATATATTTACGAGTTTACTCTTAATAATTTCTGCGTTGACCGTGAATTTTCTCGTCAACTTAAAAGTCGAATGAAGTCAGATGCTTCAGGCTACCAAAGAGGTTAACCTCCTAAAGGCTGCTCTACACGCATAATTAACCCTGGCCGTATTAAGAAGAAAAGATGGAACTGCTTTTCGAAATTAATCCCGATGACATTGGATGTGATCTTTAAACTTGATACTCTTTTTTATATGGCTTATTTTCGTGCGGTTTGGAATGAACAGAATGAACTTGAAATAAAAAAAACATAAAAATAAGTTCATATTGAGATTTGCCATAACGTAGGCTTCGTAATATACAGCCTTTTTAGTTAGAGCCTTGTGTAACCACTTTTATAAATGAAGATAATTGATCGTTTAAAGCCCACATTTAACCAGGGGCCTTAGTCTACTACTGTCTTAGTTTTAACACAAACGCAGTTCAATATCAGATCATTAATAGTGTGAAGTTGGAAGTGTATGATCAAGTGTCAAATTTCACCATTAAAATTGGCAAAAGTGTCCAATTACGCTTAAAAAATGGCGAAAATTTTCACTTTTGCTAGTCCACTACCAACTTCACATTATTACTGATCTTATATTAAACTGTAATTTTCCAAAAAGTATTTGTGGACTAAGACCCCAGATAGCCAGTATCTAATGTTAAATGTGTCGAATGCTTAATTCATTGTTTCTATAATATATACAAAGAAAAATATAGCATTTTTCACATCGTCTATGAGTAGCTTTTGTTTCCCGTAAAATGTGTATGAGACAGTTAATGGGTGTAAGCGATGCGAGATAAATTTGTCAATATAGTTCAAGTCTCTGCCTATCCTTTTGGTTTACTAATATCTTTCACAGCTCCTAAAAGGTTAGCGGTTGTGAAGCGTATGTATATATGAATCATTAATTGGATATGGCAACACGAACTTTAAATATGTAATGCCGTTATTGCATATCCATTACGAAGTATGTAACTCTCCAGTAGAAATGTCACAAATTAGAATATTTTATAATTATATTATATACATTCACGTCCTCTAATCCCTTTCGTGGTGGACAGAACCTTGTAGACATTGAAACATGTTCTTGGCTACTCATTAGCAACATCTCCTTGGTTACTCATTATTTATATTATAATATATATAATTCTTAATTTATTACATTATAATTCACTATATCCACAATCATTATAACATTTTATTAGTATTTTACGTAATTCGATAAATTAAATTGATAATTAACTCAATTGTGTTTATATAAGTGACATTGATAAAAGCCGATTCATTTAATCCACACAGCTAATGCAATAGCTTTGTGTACCAAATGTGTAAGTGGATCAAAGTCATGGTGAAAGGAGTGTCCCGATTTACGTCTCATACGCACAGACCTAATTCAAACCACACGGTAAGAATATCTATTTCATGTAGTTTAAGAACGGAACGAAAATATCTAGTAATAATGTGTTAACTAAATGTGATGTACTTATTACAAAAGGTAACATTAGTAGTACCTACAACCACCGAGAATGTATGGGCAAAAGCTAATCTAACGTAGTTCGGAATCGAAAAAAAATTAAGTTCTTTTATTTCTGCCCTAGTCTAAAACTCTGTGGAGAAATGTTCTCATCTCCTCCTACCTCCGTACTTTTCTGTAGGATACATAACGTGTAATACATGTATGTAAATGCAGATTTAATATTAGAAATTTCATACTACGCCCCTTTACGCAATAGTTTAAGTATAACCCTGCTATCGCAGAATAGTGTCGAATGTGTGTGCGCTGATTCGGCACGAGGGTTCAGGGTGGTCCCATCAACTCGGTCTGCGCGGCGTGGCTTTTCACTGCGCTACACCAGCTCCGTTATAAAAGCCTCGGTCGCCCATTCACCCGCCCGCAGTGTGTGATCGAACGTTTAAGTGACAACTTGGCGTGTTCAAGGACTTTTCATAACGATATAACACAGAATAACCATGAAATCACGGTGTTTAGTTGTGCTAGCTGTGCTCGGCGTGGGTACGTACGAATTGTATTACTTCGACCGACTTTCGACCTTTACTTGATCGGATCGGATATCTTGTATAAAATATGATATGTATATGTGCTGTCTAAGCGTAATGAATAGGTGTTTGTGCCTACATTGAAAGGGACGTGTACTGGCTTAGATAATCGGTGTTTAAGTCACGAAAGATAGTTCGCTCGAGATATGTAATTTGTGAATTGAAAGCCACGAGTCGATGGCCGTTTAACTGCATCTTTGTGTCGCACTTTCACTTAATATTAATCACGATATTTTCCCTTAGATTTTGTCTTGTTTGACTGTGGATAGTCTATTAAATCTTTTCATATAAATTGATTCTCCGCAGTATTTAAACTAAGGTTTGTATATGTCATCGCAATCAATATTTAAATTATGGTTTAATTATTCAGCTACGTTATATTTATCCAGTTATTCAATTATATTATATTTATTATATTAAATATAATAATTAAATTGAATATTAATCATATATATGGCCTTAACAATACACAGTATCTAGATAGGAGAAATATATAGGGTTATTGACCAATAGTTGGGAGGCTGTATATGTAGGCAGAGTGAAATAAATCACGATTTCGCAACTGTTCCAAATATTGGGCCTACGCATTGTTACCCAATACTCATGACAGCTCGTGTCATTTGCATTTTTTTCGTAATGCACTGACTTTGATTAGGCCATTGACAAATTAGCAATTTTCGAATTAGTTAACACGCATAATGTGTCATTTGTGCAATAATTCATGCGTTTGCTAATGACATTTTCGTGGGACAATTTGTGGCATATTAGGAGCAAATTATAGCTAGATGAGATAGACAGTCATCGTTATATAGGCTTTATTAGAGTGATATTTAACTTAAGTAGGTACCAAATATATAATCAGTTATTACCAGTGTTATTACTCAGTATATAAATAACGTAGATCGTGTTTTCGTGTATTATAAAGCGTTATTATCTGACTAGGTTTCAAAAAAAGTTAGACACGATTTACTTTCAGATGCCAATCTTACTCACTATGCTAAAAGTTACTTTATTACGAGTGAGTACGAGTACTGAATTTACTTAATTATATATAATTAGAATTATATATATTATATATAATTACTGAATTTTTCTATAATATTACTTCTGTTAATAGGTAAATCTTTTATTAGGAGAGAGAAAAACAAACACGATAAATCAGTCAATCATATAATTCCTCGAATAATAGTAAGGAAGAACCATGAAACCCTCGACCACAAAAACATTACCTATTATGTAAATTGGCACCACCAATGATATCACAATACGTAACTGATGGTATCAAGGTACAGGACATCCGTTCATTTCACCTCGAAACGCATAATCGTGAGACATTTGCCATTGTTTGAGATTTCTAGCACGTTTGCCATTCCCACGCACACCAAGATAGAGTATTGTGAAACCCCATAGATGTCTCTTACTAGCTTTTTGTCCCTGTGCATTGTTGTGAATAATCACAAGTAATGTGTATGATTAAACCTCGTTCACAGAGGACAAGAGAGATATTTAGAAACTTGATTGATGACATATTGATTTAATGTGCTAAGAACATTTAAACTAGACTCTATAGCAGCCATATGGTCTGTAGTACCATAGGTATTAATTACTGTACTAAGAGATTTTATGTATTTTGTAATGTTTTAGTTAGATCTCTGGTTTAAACCAGCCTTGTTCATTGTACTAAAACTCACTACTTCTAAATTGATAAAAATGACGTTGCTTCAAGTTAAAAAGAAGAACGTAAATTATAATACTCTATTGCCACCAATATCAATATTGAGACACAAACAAAAGAGAAATCTATAAAACGTCGAACGCTCATTAAAACCGTAACACACCAATCGAACATCAGTTGAGAACAAACAAAAACAAAAGTCGAATGTTATCGGGAGACAAGTTATAATCTGATCTGTGAAGCATGACGCCGACCAATTATCCTTAGCGTGTTGGAATTTTCACGAGAAGAAAATATGGTGAAAACAGCGGCACGCTCCAGTGAACACGGCTTAAGAACGATGACAGTAATCGTGTCAATTATTTATCAAGTTTGATGATAGACTGAATTCTAACTATATGACTAAGTCAATCATGTGGAGATCTGTTGAATAGATTTTGGAGAAGACTTTGTAGTGTCTGGGATTATATAGTTTTAAAAGTTAAAGTTTAAGTATGCTTAAATTAATCTTAAATTTAGATTCTTTGGAAAAAATATAATAAACTAAAAATTTCAATTAAAGTAGATATACTAATTAAAATCTGAAACATGTTGATTAAAAGTAGTACGAACTCAAGCTTTTAATGATTTTAAGTAACGAAGATAAAATAAGGAACTTATACAAGTATTATATATAAACGTATAAGTATATCACAATACTAAAAGATTAGGTGACTGTCTAGTGTCCAGTTATTGTCCTTGAAACACAAATAAGTTTATTGAGGAAAATACTATTTATAAACCCGTTTTTGTTGTCTGCCGGACATATCAAATATGGCATACATTGATTACAATACAAAAACTAAGATACGTACTTAAAGATTTTTAGTATAGTTGTCTAACGTGAATGTAGGTATTAGTAATCATCTAGATTTATTATAATTCAACTGCATTCTAAAAAAATCTAATAAAACTTTCAAATGTTAAATTTCACTTAAAACGATCGCTTTTTAATACAAACTAAAAGTATTTTTACGATCATCTAATCCAAAACGTGGTAACTTCCGCAAATTTAAAGTATACGGGGCCTTTATGTAACAGTCATTGACCTGTTGTAAAACTACATAACCATCGGAACTGGCTTTTGATAGTTGAATAATCTTTTTTACTTTCCTCACGAATGTATCTTAAACCTACTGACCTTAATACAATGGATGTTAGCTTTGGACGTAGGCGGTTCCTATTCGGTCACGTAATATTATTTATGAAATATATTTTTTTAAGTAATTTGTTGTTCCAGCTATAAAAAAGATGTAAAGATTGAGTAAAAAACAGCTCGTCCATCACACAAAAATAATAACCCTTTTTAAAAATATATGTAAAAGCAAATTCGTAGTTATTATATTCTGGTCTATAAAGACAGCAATAATTCAGTTAGAAGATAGCCACCTCGACTTTGATAAAAAAATAATTTTTTTTTACCGCAAATATTAATATTTACTCAGAACTCCCATGTAAGCAGATACTTTAAATTAGTCATACCACGAGAGTACCAGTAAAACTAGGACGTGTAAATATTTCCAAAAACTCGTTTTGTAAGCTGAGTGCGTGAGGAATGGACCATGTCAACTTTCTCTCAACCCAGCCGAGGTCCGTCAACAATGCCGGTTATCTAATATTATACAACGTTACATCAGCTTATTTTTATATGGAGATAAGTACTTGCGTACGAGATAATTAGTTATTAATATGCAGATAGAGTTTATGAAGTTAAGAGTCTATATTAATGTTTTAGAAAGATTTTCTTGCCTTTTGATTGATGGATGGATTGAGTTTTGTAATGTTAAGGAAAACCTTTAAATAAGGGATATAAATAAGTGTAGATCGTAATTGAAATGAAACAAATGTTTAATTAGGGGTTTTCAAATAACAAATGTTGAATTAAGTCTCGTAGGTTTTCATAATTCATGGTAAATATAACTCACCTTTGGCCCAATAAACATTTAAAATCGGAAAACTTTCCACCACCAATACCAGCACAACAAACTTTCTAAGCACAATACAAGCATAACAACTTAAAAAGTTCTTGTAATTAGAAAAGACAATTTATATATAGAAGAACAATTGAATTACATACTAAAAATTCTTTCAATATTTTTTTATATTTCGATGTATCGATACATTGTCTTAGTTTAGGTATCTCGTATTCAAGCTCCACTACAGACTGGTTCATAAATATTGAAGCCCCGAATGGGGTCACCAAGTGTTCAGAGATTACTTAACCGATCACACATCTTGGCGAGAGACAAAATCGAAAGTTGTTTTCGAGATTGTTCCCAGATGACATTCTGTGTTTCATTTACATACATAATGGCCGAGTTGAATACTATAAACTCATTGGTATTCTTTTTGGAAGAAGTTGTAATAATAGTGCAGCATTGTCAGTTTGTTGTGATAAAAATACATAGTGTTCAGACCTTACACATTAAAAATGTGTTATATTTACCAAATTATCCAAATTTTTAATGTACTACTTGTAGGAGTAGTTTTAAATGAATATTTTGTGTAGTATTGTATAAGATACGACACATTATTTAATGAAAAAATCATTGTATTCTGTTCAACAAAAATATGCTTTAGTAACATATTTCACAAAATATAGAGTCCAAATATCGTTTCTTTTATTCGTAGTATACCGTGTACCAATTCCCACAGTATTCTAATTTAAAACACATTACATTATAACACACGAAACCACGTACTTACATACCACACCTCCCAGCGTGCCATAATTAAGTAATAAGTATTGTATCACTGTAGGAAAACAATCAATATGCAGTGACCGAATTACATAATAGGGTGGTTACATTACACTACAGTTGGTGTCGCATAAAACATTTGCGTAGGCACGCATTCAACAAGCAGCCTGGGTGACTGTTGTGTAATGATACCGATTACACTGCTATTTATAAACTGTATTAAAATATAACTTATAATTTAACACTTAATTATATAGATGTCTCTTTAGCATACAAAATATTTGTCGTAAAATTATTCATTGCTAATTAGACTAGATTAGGCGTTGATTAAAACAAAACTGCATATTGCGTTAGAATGAAACTTACTACGAGTCTGATAGTTATTCATACTCGTACATACACATCACGAAGTTTCTGTACATCTTTATTTTATCTATTCTCTCGATAATTCTTGACTATTTTGTCCGTCCTCTAGCTAGGGTATCATAGTTATATGCACATACGTAGTTTATTAATGAAAAAGTATTCTTTTTCCTGCTGAAACTAAAATGAAATCAGAACTTGTAATATTTGTACATTATGATCAGTAGATACAAAGCTAAAGCAATCGACTGTCGATTAGCATACACGCTTATTTCATAACGGCCAAACACTTGTTCGAGAGAAAACAGTGTTAATTACTTAATGAAATGTTGTAAGGTTGACCTGAAAGAGCTTGCGCAGTTTGGTAGCTGTGAGAACAAGACCTAGTGCTTATTTCTCACCATAATATTACCTATTTGGGGATAGTGTAACATGTGCTTACTGATGTTATATCTGAATAAATGTGAATATATGTTTTAGATGGAAGTCTACCGAAAAAATATTTTGCTTTAAGCCAACATGAAAGATATTTGTTATAGTCGCGACACGATATTATAAATACAATTTTTTAAAACATATTATTTAAGATATAGATAACTCTGAATAGAAATATTTTGTTCTCTTATTGTTTGTTACTATGCATTAGACAAGCACGTGAAATCTTCTTTGAATACCAATCAAAATTATTCTCAACGAAGATATTGTAACAATTAGAACTACGAATATGACATTTGAGAATTCACATTAATAAATAATTAAGAATAAAGTGGTTATTTCAATTAAAAGCTGTTAATTACTTTGATAAAAGTATCGATAAATTAAGTTAATAAGATAATAATCAGATTAAATGCATTGAAGTATATTACCTCAAAACAACATATTAAAGCGAGGTGAATTCTTTCGTAACAAGTACAAGGATTTCATGAAGTAAACTGTATCATACAGAAACTTTAGTATGCGATTTTGTCGCTCATGTAAAGGTAAACTAGTATCTCAAATTCTTAAAATTCCTTTCTCTAAGGTGAACGAGTCTTTTACGGCAGTGTTTATGTGGAACAGTCATTGCACTTCACAAGGATTTGATCATTTCGTAGCGAACGCAATACTAAAGTATTTATAGATTTTGTTAATATCTATATTAAATTGTAGGGAGTTACGATATAAAGTACATTTTATTTACGTCAACGGACGCCTGACAAGAATGTCGTAGATTAATTGTCACAGTGTGATTAAAAAAAACCTAAGTCTTTCAATAAGTTCAATCAATAAGTCATACTAACGTACAACGGTTTTTGAAACTTTGATAAATTAGTTACGTAGTAGTTATACGTATATCAATATTTCTACCTAATGAAATTTTATCTATCCAGGATACATTAATATTCCTACCAGTATTTATATTATTCGCCTTGCATAAGCCCAGACTGGATAATCCCCAGTCTAAACAAACAAGCCTGCGTCTAGCTTTTGCAATAAACAGTTGCGTAGCTCCTAATAGCTCTTTAGCAAACCTATAGCGGTTTCTTTTGAAATTCACGAATTAGAATTCAAGATGGCGCCTCCTGCTGTTTACGCACGTTTTTAAATGTAAACATGTTTCATACGATTTTGAGACAGTAGGGTCTTAGATAGATCACAGGTTTTCAGTTTTTATTCAAGATAATTCTCAGCTGTTTGAGTGGACACATTAGCTTACGTGCATAGGTCAAACAATGTAGCTGCGACAATTATTCTAGTTTAAGTTATTCTTCTCTCCATCCAAGATTGCTAATGGTTTGTGTCCCTGCAGTTAGTGTGTTAGTTATATTCACAAAAAATGAAGTATTTTAAATTCTTAAGTAATTCAATATTCGCTATATTTCAAGAACGAGCCCCCTAACCACGAACTAGTTATATATCCTCAGTCTAAAAACTAAATCTTACGAATCCATACATACATACACATCACGCCTGATTCCCTGTAGAGGGGTAGGTAGAGATCACGGATCCCCATTTGTCCCGATCCTGACAGACCACTTTCGCTTCATTGACATTCATACATTCTCTAATACACTCTCGGCGGTTATAGGTACTCCTAACGTCACCTTTTTTCAATATAGCGTCTATCTGACTGTTATATATCTTACGAATCCAATTTAACATTATATCTCCAACTTACCTATATCTGTTCAACCTTACCTTACGTAACTAACATCCCCTTTTCTCCTCAGCATTCGGCCAAGAGAGCTTCAAATGCCCCGACGACTTCGGCTTCTACCCCCACCACCTGTCCTGTGACAAATACTGGAAGTGTGACAATGGTGTCGCTGAACTGAAGACCTGTGGAAACGGCCTCGCCTTCGACGCCACCGACAGCAAATACCTCACTGAAAACTGCGACTACCTGCACAACGTTGAGTGCGGAGAGAGGACTCAGCTTGGTGAGTTCATTATGAATTTATACCGTATATGTATATAGACACGCACACACGCGTTCACGACCACTAACCCATGCGGGGTAGTCAGAGGTTCAGTTGTCCATCTCCGCAATTGCGAAGGTAGTAATTCTAAGGCCACCTTGAACCCACGTGTTAACCAGACAGTTAGTACTCAACGTGACAGGTGGTCAGCCATGTCGCCATTTACAAGCACTAACTATTACCTGTTCTGGGAACAGGTAGATTTCCTCACGATGTTTTTCCCTCACCGTAGTATTCGACGCATTTCGTAAATGTATTTTTATTATATATGTATATAGATATAGATGAATATAGGTGGAGCTTAAAAATCTTATATAACATGCCTATCCTATCCTAGAAGTAATAGGTGAATATAAGTGATTATACCAAGGTTATGTAATGCACTTTTTCGAAAGCATAAGTGTAAATTAGAAAAAAATCTTGAGTATACTCGTATATTACAGTGCTCAAACAGTTTAGTTTACAATATTACGCAGGAGGTTTTACTTCAATATTCAATGTTTATATGGTTTTATTGCATGTCATATATTTAAAGATTACATTGTATAGACAGTATTGAAACTTTCAAAATCAATAAACCGAAAGAAGGAAGTGACAAATCTCAACAAAGTCACCAAGTTACACAAAACCTTAAAATCTTCCGCATGGCTGCGTGTTTATATGAACAAACGCATTATAGTGTTTCAATAACTTCGAGTTAGGTTTCCACTGTAACTGGTCTAGGCTAGACTTGCCCAGTTCAGATTTCTCCATTGACCTAGTTAGTACCAGTTGGACTGCGGTGATAAGGAGTGAGATCTATAACTGGAATACAGCCAGATAGTTGTTTACTTAGGCATTCCTTATTACTATTCTTTGTCAAAGGTAAAAGAGTTGATATTATGCGTTGAAGTCTAAAGTACTGTATCATTTTCTACTGTGTGAGAAAAAGGCTGTTATGAGAAATAATTTAGGATGATATGATAATACCAAACACGCATATATTTACGGCTCTTTTTCCGTAATGGGATAGGCAGAGAATATTGATCGCCTATGTATTATTAGAAAATATAATACTTAATCATTTATATCATATAAACTACTCGTATATTATAGTTTGCTATTTTGCTAAACAGATAAGGAGTCTTCGAACGAAACACTATATTCGTTGAAATATACATATTATTCGTTAGAATACCCAGAAGTGATATTAAATCACGTTGATTTTCATAAATAAAAACCGGTTGACAAATACCGAGCCAAAATTAGTGGATACAAACTCATTTATTGCGCGAACTGTTTTAAATTTACAAATTGACATTTAGACTTGATCACCTTGAACTGAAATCGAAATGAATATTTATATGAATTAAATATTTCGTCCTGAAGTCTAAAAATTTTGCAACTGTCACGAGACGATGCAAGATACTTGTAACTGATATTCGATATGAATATCTTTAGATCTGTAGTTTGATTATTCATAAAGTTTTCAAGAAATATATTTACTCTGAAGAATAAATGAAAGTCCCTTCCGATATGGACAAAACTTCGTAGAGATTAGAATTTCTTGACCACATTTGGCATGAATATATTGTAAATTTAATAAATATAGGGATCAATATATCATACAACACATACGATATATTTAGTATTATCCCCATTTTATTATTATTCTAGTGAAGCTTAGCTTAGATGTTAGCTTATTGTCACTCACCCCAAAACTCATTCAATTCCGTTCCTAATCCATAAATCCAACTTGAAGTTAATATATAACGTTCCGAATGCCTACATCTAATTAGAACTACATATCTTACAAGCAATCTATAAATTCCAGAGCCACCAATCTCGACGCCCCACTGCCAGAGGCTGTACGGCATCTTCGCTGACGAGCAGAAGTGCGACGTGTTCTGGAACTGCTGGAACGGAGAGGCTTCGAGGTACCAGTGTAGCCCTGGTCTCGCTTACGACAGGGAGGCCCGCGTCTGCATGTGGGCTGATCAGGTGCCAGAGTGCAAGAACGAAGGTTGGTATAGAAAACACTATAGTATATACTTATACTAGCGACGCGCTCCGGCTTCGCACGGGTATAAAATATATAGCCTACTCCACTATTTAATGGATGTTATTATACGTATAAACCTTTCTCTTTAATCACTCTATCTATAAAAAAAAACCGCATCAAAATCCGTTGCGTAGTTTCAAAGATTTAAGCATACAAAGGGACATAGGGACAGAGAAAGCGACTTTGTTTTATACTATGTAGTGATGGTTAGTAGTTACAATTGCTGCTTCAGTATTGGATGCATCTACGTTCCTTTACGAAGTGGATTACTCCGATAGCATCTCTATAAAAGTAATATATATTAATATACGTTTTGTTAAGAGTCAGGTGTCGTTGTTGAGTAATACACAGCTTTTTTATAGAGAACTTTGTAAAGGCGTGAACACAAAACCGTTTCTAAGGTTACTATTGTAAGATAGTATTAGTAATATAAGATAAGATAAATTTTACATAGTCATACAAGATAAAAGCTTCTAGCTTAAATGAAACGAAGCTTTTGTCCTTTAAAATGAGGCTAACATAATTAACGTTTAAAAATCCCATCTACAGAGGTAGCAAACGGTTTCGCTTGCCCCGCTCCCGGTGAAGTGTCGAACGCTGGCTCCTTCAGTCGCCACGCCCATCCCGAAGACTGCCGCAAGTACTACATCTGCCTCGAGGGAGTAGCTCGCGAGTACGGATGCCCCATCGGCACAGTCTTCAAGATCGGAGACGCTGACGGCACTGGCAACTGCGAAGACCCCGAAGATGTTCCCGGATGGTAAGTAAAAAGCTTTGCAAGAATTAAGGATTTAATCCGAACTTTTTGGTCAAGTTTAATAACCTCCGGCTAACAAGGTAAAAGACTCCTTGGTCGGCTCACCGAAAAGGTGAAGGTTTTAAGTCACCTGGCGACGCGGTGCAATAATTAATCTGTGTGTGGTTAACCTTTATGTTTTTGCAACCAAACCAAGTTTCGTGACTAACATTTCTTCAACGCACATCACATTATTCATGTTTGGGAACATTATTTTACATCAAATATGCAAATCGTGTAGACAGATTCAGACACGTGAAACTTATGTTAATTTAGCATTTGAATAAGGCGATTCTGTTGAATTTTTCGAACAATATAGGTAGCGATTGTCTAACCGGGCGATGGCAGTGTGACCAATGTCAACTGCCCCGTTACCCGCTGATTTATATTCAGTTATGCTGGCACATGTATAACAGGACTTTCCGATTGCTAAATGTCAAGTCGCGGGCTAAAATATTTGCTTCATATCTTGGTACATTAGTATCAAGACACGATTTATGTTTTTATATATTAACAAATCAAGTTATTGTTCTTTAACGGTTGTCATTATATTCGTGTTTATGCGGATGTTTTGTATTAGTTATTCAAATTTATGTCTGAATTACGCGTGTTTTATTCGTTATCTATTATTTTCGAGTGATTTAGAATAATTTAGCGGGAAATTCTGTAATAAGGATGTATGTTCAAGGTTAACGTGTTTCCAAAACACGACAAGTTTTAGATTCAGACCATGAATTATTTATAATATAGGTACTATTCCACATATTGTAAAACACTTTAACAAAATTTATGGCATTTTCTATAAATACGAATGCTTCAATGAAACAGACTTTGAGTCTCCATAAACATTTTATAGTATTCAGCGTATCAATTCACTACTATTTTGTTTAAATAGAACGTTTAGCGACACTAAGAATATTTTAACAGTTAAAGTAATCAAAAATATCTCCGACCTTTCATTTTATTTTGAACAGTGTTCTTTATAAACTAATCAATGAAATGTGCCAGCATATCTGTATTATGTAACATATAAGTAGGCGTGAAGAGCGTATAAGGAAGATAAGACTAGGTAGTAAGGTGAGCGTACGTTTTACAGCGAGGACTACTACGGAGATCTGGACTTGAAGACAATCCGCAAGAGCGAGCTCCTAGCCGGCCTCTCTGCCTCTGATGCTGGTCGCAACAACCCACCCAAGAACCTCAAGCCCCGCCCCGCTAAAGAGACATAAACTAATACTCAGCATCAATAGCGTTCAACACGCGTAGACTCCTGTCCGTTCAATCGCGACGCAGTCTTGTGACTTTTGTCTCAGCCACTAATGGAAGGCGTTCCAAATTTGTTTATTTTTTCTAGTTTGCCAAATGACTTCGCCTTTTTAAACAGTTTTAATTAACGAACGGGTTGGATTGTAGTTGTGCCCTGTATATAATTTGATTGTATGCATTATTATATATATTTATAGTAACAGAAAGCATTTCCTACATTTGTATTGTACGCATTTAAAAGGGGAAACCCAACACAAATGTAATTTTATTTAACCCGACACGTAGTATTGTTCATTCGAAAATTGAAGATTTGTAAATAATTAAAAGCCTTTATTGAATTATAACTGTTCGATGCGACTGAATGATTTTTTGTTAAATAGAAACTGTAATACTTAAGATTTATTTTTAGTGATAAAATAAACAAATATACGAAAAAATTAAAATAAGTTGTCGTTTATTCATTTGTCACTTTCCATGCACACATTTGTTTCTCTCTTTTCTTTCCTGTTTTAATTTTTCCTACAACTGTTTGTGGTAATAACCAATATCACTATCATTAACAAACTGTGGTTGAAGTTCTCACAAATCATTGGGATGATTTGATACTTAATTCGTTCACAACCGAAATGCAACACACATACAAAGTATACAGTGTATGTGGTTGCACATAACCAACTTTATGTGAATGTGGTTTTCTAACATTTGTGGTGACTAAGGTATGTTTATGTTCATTGTTTAAATTATTTTAAAGCGTACTTCTTCGAAAATATAAACTGAAACTTTTCAGAAACATTGATTTCATAATAAATCTTTTAGAGTTCATTTAATTTAATATTTCTTTTGGCTTTTTCGAACAGACAATAGTTATGAAAACTGTATAGTATAACATTTTATTTTCATATTTCAAAATGGCTTTTCTTTTAATATTACAGCGAAGATTACTACGGTGACGTAGACCTGAAGGCGTTGAAGAAATTGGGATTCTGAATGACAAGGAGCGCCCCTAGAGACAAGCTGAAACTCAATTTGCTTGCCTTACTGTAAAGAGTAATTTAATTTAAGCCCCGTTCTAGTTATCTGTTCATTGTGTTTCCGAAAGTATCATTGATTAAGCCGGGGAAAG
This sequence comes from Leucoptera coffeella, assembly GCA_030578115.1. NCBI lineage: Eukaryota > Metazoa > Arthropoda > Insecta > Lepidoptera > Lyonetiidae > Leucoptera > Leucoptera coffeella. The sequence continues at coordinate 24,244 of JAMBLF010000503.1, forward strand.
CAATTTTGTTAGAAAGTTCATTAATGACTTATATTGTATTGGAAATTTGGAAGCGTAGCATCTTTTTGACAGATGACGAATGCTTGTGGCTGAACAAATGAATCCCCAGGCCCTAATGGAATATTGGTGGATTGCTTGCTTGTTTCACTGATATATTGTAGTCGTTTTCTACGTACTTATTATATATAATAACAGATTTTTAATTGAAGTAATAGATTGTATTCCATCCGTTTATAGGGACGCTCGATGTGTGTAACTTATGTTAAACATACATAAGTAGTAGTATCTAATGCTTAAGCGTAAAGAAAGAATTACTAGTTATAAATTAATATTTAGAATTCTAATTCTGCTTACAGATCGATCATTTTGGTACTTTGAGAAATTTCTATACTTACTTTTAAAGTATCTTAAGTTCGTCTGCTTAAGTTATAGTGTAGCTATCTTTATATAGTTTATACTCAGCAAATAATACTCGTATTCATTTATTTAAGACATTCAATTTTCAGTCTGGAAATGTTTGAAAACAATTTTATGTTACTCGTAAAATGATAATATTTTTTTTACATAGTTGGTTATATTGCTAATTTCAATTATAACTTTGTCCTCATAGAACCTTAAAACAATCATCTATCAATCGTGTAAGAGTTTGAATGACATATGACTTATAGCGTTTTTGCATGGGGTTCAATGTTTATGTAAAGAAGTGGTAGTCATTTTAATTTAAGTGTAATAGTGTAAGGGTTTAAAATTAAAAGTTCTATATTTTTGTAAATAAAGAATAATTTAATCTAATTTTATTATTTCTATTACTACGATTTATTGCGTTTTATCCACTAGAACCTAGGTAATTGTGGTCTTAGAAATACATCGTTATCTCACGTGCCCCACATCTCTAAAACTTTACACATTTTCTGTTCAGTATTATAAAAGGAACCAACAAAATGTAGGTACTAAAAGTCATTTACTGAATTACACTAATATTATGCATTACAATGAAATAAATTCGGTGTGGATCATATGTTTCTAAATATAATCGCACAAAGATTTTACTTGCACTACACGACCGAACCGAACAACTCATTCGTAGTATTGAGTCGATTACAAACTACAGATACTGACTAATGTCAAATCATAAGGCAAATATTACCACGTTTATTACTTTTTTGAAGTTCCACTTTTTCACGGATAGTCACCAATCCTAAAATGTTTGACCAGTATTGCTTTATTTTAGCAATCCAACAAAAAGCGGTATATTAACTCGGCTGCAAACTTTATTAAAGTTACCGAATTTACTAATATTATAGTTACTGCTACAGTTACAACTATGAGTATTACTTATATTATACTTAAAGTAAGACGCTTAAAAGTACATTCTACAGTAAAAATAGTACAATAAGAGTACGCATACTTAAAATAAAACTGGATTGCGGATCCTAATTCGCTTCCACTTTAGCCAAACGCCCAAGTTCCAATTGACGAATGGCATCTTGTCTTGAAGAAGCTATGTGTGTTGACCAACCTGTAAACAGTAAAGTAAGTATGATGGCAGTGATCGTAAAAAGTTGATTTTTTAGAAAAAGTCGCCAGAAACGTGCCTACATCTATAGTACATTCGCATTAAGAAAATAGTGATGTCATCATGTCCCGACGATTTGACCAATGAGACGTGACAACTGTCGTCTGCAATTGGTCGATGTGAATTGTTTTCTCATTTACTAACGTCTCATTGGTCAGTTTAAAGTCTATATATCATGACGTCACTATTTACTTAACGCGAATAGACTATAGGTAATGTCAGTATTATTTTCTATGATGTGGGTTTTAAGTATCCAAAGACCATTACAATGCTCAGCTATTACTCAGTTACTGAAGGGACAACAACAACAACATCATAACGTATATGTTCTCCCCTCGGGAACAGAACACTAGACCCTTGGGCCATAACTAAGCATAGCTAGAAACATACAAAGACAGTTACCAATCCAGAAACAAATGTTCTAACACTTTAACTCTTACTCAAGAGGAGGCAAGGAAACTTACTTTCAATAGTGTTCTTGATCATAGACATTTTGACATCTGTCAATTTTGTTTTTTCAGTAGATGAGGGGCTTGGAATAGGTTCTTTTTGTATATTAGCAGCAGTTGTAGGTATTATTTCAGGTTTCACTTTTGATATGCAGCTCACTTTTGAGGGATAGTCACATACACCCAGATCCTGTAGAGAAAAAGAACGGATTAGTTCTAAAAAGTAGACTAATGCCGTGAAAAAATCCCGAGCTGGTTAGAATTCAAATAGTTACTTTCTTGCTAGCATTCGAATCAGAAATATATTTCTATATACACAGCTTTACCACCTTGAGAGCTATTATTCTAAATTTAACCAAAGTAATATTCTGCCCAAAGGACTAAAAACGTAACATTAGTATATACACGAACACAAAAAACTTAGCTTGACTATTAACTGTTTAGTACAATTATTTAGCTTATCAAAGTTTTCCACATTGTAGCTAACTTACTTGATTGTACATGAGACCAACAGGACACTTGAACATAATCGGAACACGGTTGACGCAAACGTAGAACTCTCCACAATCAACTTCGCTCCTAAACGTATCGAAGTCTTTCATACACCGAGGGAATACTAGAACAATAAAACATTAAACAATCATATACATAAAATACGACTATTAAACCTTACATAGTAGTGAGCGGTACATCTCCAGAAATGCGTAGGTAGGGATTCTATGGCCACCTCGAAGCCACGTGTTAACCAGATAATCAATATCTTGGTCACGATAGTCGCCATATCGATATTGACTGTGGTAAAGATATGCACATTACTATCAAAATCATGTAATCTTATAAGTTCTTAGGATATTGAAGAAAAAAGAGGCAATTTATTAATGACATACTTTGGCAGTTCCTGTAAACCAATAGATGTTAGATTACTAATATAAATAACAAACTGAACGTGATTGTGACCATTTAATAGACTTTTGTATGTGGAATTGATTAGAATTAATTTAATTTATAAAAAAGACGAAAGATGCGCTTCCTTGATAACTATTTACGTCTCTTACTACTAACTATTTACTATCTAAATAGGCGTAACATAATATTACACTATTACACCAATTGAACTAGCCCCTTGGTAAGTTCATTTAAGATTTGTGTTAAGGGTACTATTCAATGTGTACATATACTATGTAAGGTAATATTAAAACCATACCTAATCTCCCCATAACGAACCGTCCCATGCAGTTAACGTTTTGAGGGTAGTCGCAAAAGCCTCTCTCGGAGAACAGGAGGCCTTCCGGGCACTCTTGCTCGAACGCCCATCCGTCCCAGCAGTTGAGGAACTTGTCACACTGCCCTGAGGGTATCTGACCTCGCTTGTTGTTGCAGAGAGGGTTGAATTCCACCTAGGTGAAAAATAAAGGAAAATTAATGATATGTAATGTTTTGAGACGATTTTGTAAAAGAGACTTGTTTTAGTTATTTTTATATGATTAATTAATAGATAGTTATTTTTAAACACTCGCGATTTATACTCATTTTATTTACTATGTGAGACCGGGTCATATCATGATAAATTAATAAAGATATATGACCGCGACCACGGCCTATGCAAGTGGGTTGAAACGTCGTCGGGCAAAATAAAGGTAATCAGATATCTTTATTAATTTATCGTGATATGACCCGGTCTAACATAGTAAATAAAATAATGAATAGATATTAATTAATTATATTTTTTTATATACATTTAATTGTTTAATGATTGATTTGAAGCAGCTTTTAACTTCATAATATACAAAGTAAGAGACTGGATAAAACCACTAGAAATTATTTAACCTTATATTATTCTATTTCGTCCTGTAGAGGCATACACGATTACAAAAATCTTACCTTGGTATCAGCAGGCCCTGTTTGACGTCTGGTGTAGACAGCATCTTGGGGTATTTCTTCCACGACGTGGTTGGAGACAGGTAGTATGTAATGAGGATAACTTCCCATGTATTCAGGCTGTTGATTTAAGAAATATTATACATAAATCAAAGTATGTAGAACACTAAGGCTATGTGTTTATTAAAAAAATACAGTCTTACATAATCATCGCGACTGTGATTTGTTTTATAGGATAGTTAGAGATTACCATTTACCACTATCTGCTAACATTATCTGCAGAGTGAAAGGTAAGGCTTGGTGACTCAAATACCACGTCTTTCCATACATATCACGCCTGATTCCCTGTAGAGGGGTAGGTAGAGATCACGGATCCCCATTTATCCCGTTCCTGACAGATCACTTTCGCTTCATTGACACTCTAACATCTTCTTATACATACTCGGCGGTTACAGCTACTCCAAACGTCACCCTTTATCAATATAGCGTCTATCCGACTGTTATATGTCCAATGCCGGCCCAATAAGATTGGGCCGGCCCCTACGTAACCACTTAGCAAATGTTCATAATGACAACGATTCAAAATACATTCTAGTTCATATACATCATACATTTATCCCTATAAATCAAGAGTTTTATTATTTTCTTGCCCCTAAGTCTATAAATAATAATAATATTGTAGGGCTTTATTACACTTTATTGAACTTTTCACCATTTAAGACTTGATATACTTGACTTTATATACTTTAAATATACATCCACCGGGAATCGAACCCGGGACCTCACGATTAGCGTTCAGGCGTCTAACCGATAGCGCCACGGAGGTCGTCATAAATGATGTACATACCTACATACACATTACACCAGTGTCTCTACAGAGGGTTAGGCTGAGATCACGGAATAATAAGAGACTTACCTTCAAATAGCTTGAGAGTGGTTTGTAGAGAGCGTTGATGGCTGGCCTGGGGAGAAAGTCTCGAAGGTAGGGGTTGCTGTATGTTTTCACTAGGTTTCCTTCTTCATCGTAGACTAGTGAATAAGTTAAATATGCATTAGTCGATGTCTATTTATATATGTAAAAAATCGAAAGTGTGCCTTAAGTTAGTGTTAACCGCGATGTCATCAGTGAATTAAATATTGTGAGAATATACCTTAAAACTTCAAATAATATTCTTTTAGTACCTATCTAGTACCTTTGATGATTAGTAGTAGGTATACCTATATAAAATAGTATAGTAGTATATATCTATTGATGGTTTAACCCCTGGCTAAAGGATCTAGACCTTCTATAGTTATATCAAAATAATGTATCCACTGTATATATAGAGGTAGTTTAATTATAATTCAAAAATATATTTTATCATACATCAATTTCTTATGCAACACAAAAGTATTGGATCCCAGTATTCAAAGCAACAGGTCTGTCAGTAGCAAATCCTGACATCACCAAATTACGTTGAACCCAACTATCTTACAAGGACTGTGCAACTGCAGCTCATTTTATTTTGGTCTATAGAATAAATCAACCAAAATAAAATGACCTACAGTTACCTAGTGGTTTGTAAGAAACCTGGGTTCAAAATAAATTGGTTTTCAATCCTGAGCATTCGCATGTTTTCCGGTCCATCCATCTTTCAGATAGGTCTCAGACAACTGAATGGTCTAGGCCATATTTTATTCATATGTAGCAAAGGATCTGTGGGAGATGGTCCTGTTTTACATAGAAATCCCACGGGAGAACTGGTGGGTTGTGTATGCGATATATTTGAGCGGTGCGATTGGATCGCAATGGCTGAATAAGCTTTCAATAGAATGGGAATACATTGTATATGTATGTATGTTACAATATTTGAGTCTATTATTTATATACTTACTTATCGTACCACCACTCCCTCTACTCTATAGAAGATGGGTGTGATATATTTATATTGCTCGTAATTCAAAAATAATTAAATGAATTATAATGATTTTGTAAAGTCACTGAACGTCTTGATTAAGGACTTAACTAACTGCGTCTAACACAAGAGATGATAAATAATTTTTTCTATCGAACATTTTGCACTACCAAATCTGTCGAAATTACAGGAATGACAGTACAAAAAGATGTATTACTCAAACTTTAATGAGTATCAATGAAACTAATTCATACATAACAACTCTTAAAAATCCATACTTAATTTTAAATTCCCCAGCCTTTAACTCTTAAACCCTGAATAACTAAATCGACACGCAACATCTATCACACTAACTCCCTATATATTCTCCAAGACCTGCTAGCTTATTCCTTTATCATATTCCTCTCAGCTCGCCTGTAATAAATCTTATCAGGAACGCACGCGAGACTGGCCATCGCCTGTCACATTTGCAACGCGGAAGAGTTTCGCCCACATTGGCTTGCGATGCATAGGCCGATATCGGTATGGTGTAGCAATAACATCATGGGGAAATAGACAAATAAATTGTGGGTATTTAAATGGCGTTTTTGGTCTGCTTAGTTTTTTGCTTGGGGTGGGTTTTTATTTATGAGTTTTGGGTAATGTATTTCTTTATTAAGGAAACAAAACAGAAATGAACACAGAAAATAAATACATAAAAACAAGGATACATAGGAAAATAAATGCGCTCATTTCCATAAATATGTCTCACTGAGAACACAAAGTGATAAAGTGAAAAAACTGAACCGGAAAAACAAATGACAAAATGGAAATTTGGCGTAAAGTAGTACAAATTTTTAGGAAAAATAATAAAAATAATAATACTTAGATGTACCATGATTAGTTTATGTACCTTCATACTTATGTTTGGAATGAAATGGACTACATCGAGTGATTTGTAAGTTATAGAGAATGCTTACTAATGGCAATTTTCCTCATATGTCGGAGGAGAAGACTAAATGTCTCGGGGATAGTTAAATTTATTGGGTAATTGGCTAGCCTGTACCTAATATTCCAAATAAAAAGGGGTGATCATCTCTTTCAACCTATCTTAAGGAAAACTAGCGTCACCTGTATGTATGCAACAGGTATTACCGCCTTGAGTGGGTCACTCATTGTTCAAACAATATGCAACTGCGTTTACAATGCATTACAGCAAGCACCGTCGACACAACAGTTATGTAAAAATTTGTCACTTACTATACGATTACGTATTTCCATACAGCTTTTGCTTGTCTGGGACTGAAATAGAAGGATAACTAGCTTCCTTCCTTCCATGTAAAGTTTATTTGGTAACAGGTTATAGAGGGTCTAAGGCGCAATAGATTTTGGTGATAGAATATCAATCTATTACCATTATAGTTATTTTTATAAAGAATGAATAAATTATTAGTTTTCAACTTCCACTGCGTTTAAAATGATTAAGGATAATAGACCACTTTTAGTTTGGTTAGGTATGCATTGCTAGCCTGTCACTAAATTGAATAAATAGAGTCTCTTCTTCCGTAGCCACTTCATAAAACACGTCGAAAAGAAAGACACTACGTCAGCATTGTATATACGTTCCATTGAAATTAAAATTAGGTTAGAATATTAGCTACAAAGAATGTTGACCCTCTTTCAAGTTTCCATTTATTGCCTTAGCAGTAATGCTATGTAGATATTTTTTTATTTTCTTGTTAATGCACTTTGTTTCCTGCAGGTCAGGTCAGGTGACAGACGCTGATAAATGAAATCTGTCTTGATTTATGCGTTTGTTGAAGGTCTAATTTCGTTATTTATGTACTGTACACGTGATTTATGAGATTCGGGGATCGGCTCTAGTATTTCGAAATCGATATATTGTTATAAATGATAAAACTGACAGGGACGTTATTTTGCGAATGGTTATTATTACCCCAAAAGGGATAAAAATTTGTGAGTATATTGATATTTAATCATATATGTATCGTTATATCGTTTGCATAACACAATAATTATATTACGCTCATATTAAATTTAGAATGTTAATATAGTAATAACGTTATTTGTCAAATATATAAATATAGTTTCGTTATTAAATTAACTGTAGGTAAAAATCATTTTTAGGAAAAATGAACTTCATTGATTATTATTCTGACAAAATATAAATATGACAGTTGTAAGTACGTATAAAAATATGCAATATATTAAAAAATATTAAATAATCAAAAATATAGAATCTAAAAAAAACATGATCATAAAGCGATTAATTTAATAACGAACTTAATTTACATGGAATTAATTGATCTCCATCGATATTATTTTAGTAATGCAACGTTACATTTATATTAGTGTAAATTCTATTCCAGTGTTAACACAATATTAAAATAAATCATAAATACAAACATCCAAAATACTAAATTAAGAAAACTGGAACAAGAAATGTAATTACAATATACTCACACAAAAGTCGCTTTTCCCGCCCACTTGTTTCCTTCAAACTCGATACCGTAGTAGCCTCATCGTCACAATAAATCGCATTTATCAGACATAGAAGACAAAACCAGAATAGGTTCGACATTTTCCTTTTAAACTTATAAAAAGTTACTTAAACAAAAAAATCTCAAAAAGATTATACAAAAAGCTAGGTTCGATTTAGTACTCTTGTATAAGACCTAATAGTGGTGGCCCTAAGTACTTCAATGTCAAGGATAGGCAACCAGGTTGGCTTTTATAGCTAGTGCTCGAAGAAAATAAACAACGACGTGGGTTCATCTTTAAGGGGCAGGATAGCAGAACACCTCCTCTAAGGACTGTTTAGAGTAATAAAATGTGCATTGGGGCCTATTCTGTACAAGGAAATATTGTGTTGGATGTAGCGATTGTATATTGTGGATATTAAAATATAAATACTGATATATTGGACATTGGGTGTGTATGAGAAGATGTATGTATGAGTGTCAATGAAGTGGAAGTAGTCTGCTAGGATCGTGACGAATGGGGATCTAAGATTTCTGTCAACCCCTCTACAGCGAAACAGGCGGGATGTGTATGTAGGTATGTAAACAAATATTAATGCGTCTACTTACCTAACGGAATAGTCGGAACCATAATATACAATATTTACAACCAATAATCAGCAATCAATCGAGTAAATCCTTTGCATTGCATCAAAGTTTTCCTATTTGTTGTTTAATGTTTATGTAAATGTCATATTCAGTGAGTATTTCTTTTTCTGTAAATAAATAATAATAAGCTCTTTGTCAACAATCTCCAAATAATACGTTTGAGAGTAATAGATAAAAAAGTTAAAAAAAACTGATAAATGTTTGACAAATTAATGTTACGAAATTCATTGCAATAGATTTTGTCTCTATTTATAAAATTAATAACCTGTATTTTTTGAATTTTCCTATATTTCATTTTCTTAAATTTATATGACGCACAACTATGTTAAATATATCAAAGATTAGTTTAATAGTGCCATAATAAAACTTCATTGAACAGAATAGGCTACTAGAGAGATAACAGTTTACGATTGGTCGCCATACACCGGCCAAGTAAGGGTCTTATTCAAGAAGCTGATTTTATTTTATAATACCGACGTAATAGGTAATTGAAATTTATTTTATTGATTTCCATCTTTGTCTCACATCTAGGAATGGGATAAGAAATTACGTGTTTTTCCTTCCTAATGTTTGAGAAGCTCCTTTCTAGTGTTGTTTAGGGTGTAATATCTATTAGACATTACGATGTTATTATTGTAAACTTAATTTTTATTCAACAAATGAATCACAATAATACATAATTATTGATGAAACAGACAGGTATTTTTTTTAACACTTTTGTCACACTTAACTTTTCACTTGGAATATAGATATAAATCAATATTGTTGGCTAATTAGCTTAGCTCATATACAAATAAGATCCGACAAGTTATAGGCTAAGAAAATTGTAACACCTAAAAATTTGTAAATAATAACTAGCCAAGTAAGACTTTAGGCTACAATATTATGCTTAACTTTATAAACAAATGATATATTATAATTTTGCCTGCCTTTTTCTCGAAATAGGTAAGTAATAATTTTTGTAAACAGCAGCAGCCTGACGATCTGTCACGTTGGATACAGATTATTAGGTAAAAAGGAGTTTCCTTCACCAAAGACCACCACAACGCTTATTTACTGGCGGACACTCAAAATCTAACTACCCCGTAAGAATTTTACGGTCGTAACTGCAACGTGTGTACAAAATAAAAAGTATGGCCTCTATCGTACGTTATTGACCTCTATCACGCATGCTTGCATCACAGGGCGTGGGCAGGGACATTGCAAATACAGATTTTCTTAATTAGTTAACGCTGTACACAGAGGCTGTTCCAAATCACATTTGCATATGCTGTAGGTGTTAGTGTGAGATAGTGTTTAGGAAAATAAATTATTAAATGTATCGGTTATAACCCAATGGGACGTAAGAAGAATGCTATCTATCTATCTAGCTGATGTTCTTACGTGATTGTCCTAGAAGAGGACTAAGGGAAATGGACTAACAATATATTAGATGATTAGGACTAGGAGTAAATCGTAAGTAAGTAAGAAGAATGCTATCTAGCTGCCGTTCTTCCCGACTTTAAAGAAGAGAACTAAAAAAAACGGACTAACCATATATTCGAGATTGACTAAGGGACTAGGAGTAAATCGAATCTATTAGGTGATAGGTGACTAAGACTAAGGGTCTAGGGGTGATAGGTATCTATTGGGTGATAGGCTTTCGACCTGTCACCAATCTTCCATATGACGTCAAATCGCATTCCCTATAAAGTGCGAGCGTGCGTCTGATGTGGTCAAAGTTCTCATTTTTAGAAAGGAATTAAATAATATGAATGTATCTACACATTTATGTATCAATCTAGTACTTCAATATACTCAGTTCTTTTGTATGTAAATACGTGTAAAGTGACGGCGCTTATCTGAGTGAAAACATCGTATTTGCGCCGAGATGTACTTTCGCAAGATGTTATTGTCCGTGGCAGATTGTTCTTGGCACATGCATGGACAAAGAATAACGCGAATTCTTTCTTTGCGATTCTTGTAGATCAATTCTGCGATAGACTGCTAATTTAATAGTTAATTACAAAGTTAGTTAGTCTTGCAACAGCATCACGGGTTTTTTCAGCTAAGTATGTAAGCTGAGTGCATAAATATGTATCGGTAAACAAGGTCTTTTAGAGTAGAAAAATGTCTTAGATAAATCAAATTACCTAACATTTTTTTAATATCAATATGCTTGACAGGGTGACATAGAACTACCACGATGATTGTTGACTTTTTAGTAAGAAGCGTAAACTTCTGCAGCACATATCATTAGAAATCTTCTTAATATTTCTCCAAACTACCAATTCGAGAAAATTCATACCGACCCTGTAATAATTAATAACGTAATAATATTTAATTTGCAAATTTAATAATAATGTTTAATTTGCAAAATGTGTATTAGAGTAATGTTCTACATAAGTTTACTGGAGGGTTCAAAATGCAAAATATTATAGATAATGCGCAAAGAATTAAAAAAAATCAAACCATAACGGTTTCCAGAATTGATCTATTATCTCTAAACTTTTCCAATAATTAGATAATTGCGCGAGATAATCACGCAATGCGTACCATTAGCAAACAATAATAGTAATTAGGTGAACACGTGACTAGGAAAGTTTTTGCATAATAATATGTTGCCTCATTACTTCTGAATAATGTACCTACTTATGTAACGGTAATAGAAGTCTTGAAAAATGTTTGAATCAATATCAAATCCATTAATCTCACAATTTGATAAAATTCAACTATCATAGATAAAATGTGGATAGATATTTAAATAGTAGTTTTAATAGATTAAACACAACATATTGTCTAAATAATACTTTTAAGTAATTTTTGAAGCATAATCTTGATGTATTTAAGATATAAATAAGACTACAGCAAACCAAAAGTCTTTAGCAGTTCATTTCCTCATAAATTAATAAGAAATTAGACTAAACAGTTCTAATTAGATTAAGACAAGAATAATTATATATAATAATTAAAAGTGTAGTAGTAAAAAATATAAAACTGTTCTCTTTTTAATAAGGAGCAAAAAATTAGTATAATGAGAGCATTTTATCTTATGCCAATCTCATACAATATCAATAAATTTACAAAAAAGTGAACCTTTTATTTTCAAATTTGATGCGTGTACACAAACGATGTTTCATACGTTTACCGTCTGACACACACATTAATTTCATTAAGGTACTAACAATTTGCATGCAGAGATTGAGAAAAAAGACCCCCAGGTTTATTTAAATTATTAGTAAGAGCCCTCAGCAAACATTGCACACATTAGTTCACCTAATTTATGATGACATGCTACTCGTAAATTTTGTATGAATTATTTTATAAGGCTTGCAAAAATTCAAAGATATTGCGTGATACGTAATAAAATATGATATGTTTATGCTTGAAATTCAAACGTGATTTACTGATATTGTTAGTAGAATAATTGTTTTAGTAAGATACATAAACAAAGGGCCAAAATTTATTGCATAACGTTACAGTTGCGTCTATTTTAAAACGTTGATAAATTTTATCGTAAAATAGTTAATCATGATACTGTTTCACTATTGTTTAAGTTATGGTATCGTTTTATAACGATGTTTTTTGTCTTTCAATATAATAAGAGTATGTTGTAAAGATATTAAAAGCCGCTACAAGGCAATAAACTTGACATTTATCAATCGAGTTTACCAGTTACTGCAACATATAACAGTATCGATACATAATTACATCACAAATCGATTTTACAATCACCGATACGACCGCAAGAGCAAGTGGGATAGAGATATCCGTCTCTACTTTTCACGATATACATTCTCTTTGTGATGCTCTCGTTGACAAATAAGTTATACTTAGTTCAGTGCGCTAAAGCATCCGTTTGAGGTGCGTGGCGTGGTTTTTCACAAAAGGAACAAAATCGATATTATCTAGCCCAATAGTTCGAAAAATAAACAAAAGATGGCGTTCAAATTTTGCATGGGAGTTCTTTTAGTGTGTCTAGTCGGTAAGTTGAACATTTTCGCAACTATTTTAGAATAGATTAATCTACGATCAGTTCAATCTTCATCTTTCCTTTATCAACTTCGAACTTCAAATGTTGAATTTTAACACATATGTAAAATAAAATTTAACACGTATGTTAGACTATACAAAATTAAGAATCCCATTATATCTTATAGAAATGGCATTAATGCTTGTGTTATATGGATTGTAAAATTTCATTATGTTTATTTGTAAGTTTTGCACGTTCATCGTCTTTAAAATTTGCAGTAACGAGTGCACTTAAATATAAAACAAATCCTTATCATTGTTCGCAACAAAAAGAGTTCAACGCACAGACTCCGCTCGGGTCTTTGTATGAATATTAATCACTTGTAACGTCTTACAACAGCGCCTGATCTAATAACATAAGTATCTGAACTCGAATGTTATATAAACTAAAATGGACCGGGGTCTTATCTGGGACTGTTGTGACATGGAATTTCACTTCGTATACTATTTTGCAAGAAGTTTGTATGTCAGTGGAACTACGAACAATGTAGAGATAAATCGTGTGACATGTTTTGATAATAATATAGAGTGTGTGGAAGACTTTATCATGTTTCACATTTATTTGAATGCGTAAGGTACATTGAAATAAATTTATTTGAAATATTTCAATGCGATTCTATGTAAAGGTATCTTTATAGAGCAAGTAAATTTGAACAAAATCATTAACTTTCCAACCCGGTTTATACAATGTTTAAAACTACTATATTTTATTCATTATACATTTAGTAACTAACCTGTCACTATATAATAAGTGAAAGATTTGATTGACAAGTACTTCTGCTAACTACAAAAAGTAAAGCACAATGAAAGTTTTTGGCACTTTCGACATTCGCAAAGCCTCAATTGTAGAGCACTGCAAATAGAAAGTGGTTTTGTATGCAATCCGCTTGTTCTTTTGTTTGGTACCTAGTTTATTTTTGAACTTATAAAAGCAGACTTAAAGAGAACGACCTCCGTGGCGCGATTAGTAAAGCACCTGAACGCTAATTGTGAGGTCCCAGATTCGAGGCAAAGTGAAAAACTACGCTTTTCTTCTGCTTTTTAGTCTGGTATATGATATATAAATATTTATCCATTTACATTAAATATTTGGTAAATATACGATGACTAGTATCCTTAACACAACGAAGCAAGGGGCTAGTTCAATTGGTGTAATAGTGTGCTTCAATATTTTGACACTTACAATTTTAATCAATACTCTAGACTAAAAATAGTTTCGAATTAGTAATTAAACTATACCCCAATGTCGTATAAATCATTGAAGCAAAAATATCAGTCAGTTGTCATGTTGATCGACACGAAAGGAATGCAATTTGCATGGCCAGTAAATACGAAATTACGAAGGCGAGTACGAAATTACGTAGACTAATAGATCAGCATACCGATTGCCTTGCGATAGGGTAATTAGTTCAAGTATCTCGATAATCGGTTGACGTTGAATGATTTAAGTTATGCATACGAAATTTTCTTTCGTAGAAAAATTAGGTACTTCTAATGAAACATCATGTTACGTATGTTTCAACCTAAATATAATTGCTTAACAAACTTGAAAGTATATTTATTAGAAGTTGTTGGTTATATTAAATATGTAATGATAAAACAAAACTACAACATGCATAAATGAAAGCAAAATGAGTAGGATTTTTTTGAGTTAGAAAATCCTCATTGCTTACAAACGACTTAATTTACCAGGCCTAAACTTGTCACGGTTTTGAAGATTCAGTAAACTTATGTACTATTTAAAGATAGTAGGTGGAAATTTCAATATGTAGACTCAACTAATTGTACAGTTTTATAGGTTCTATATTATAACTAAAGCGTATTTATCTATTATAAAAATTAAGCTTTACTACTACTATATTAATTTTTCTACTATACTGGTATAGTTTTGAAATAAACCTTAAATAACCATCGTACTATTAACATAAGTGTAAAATATATATTTTACTGAAAATTTCCCCAATTTTTCCAGCATCAGCTTCATCAGCAACTTCTAAGACTCCGAAGAGGAAGCCAGCAAATCCCCCAGCCAGGGCCATAGCGGAGAGTGACAGAGATGCTGAGATCACCAGCAGCTGCCCCGACGACGGGTTCTTTGCTGATGCTGAACAGTGTGACAAATATTATGAGTGCAGGTAATAGATTAAGAATCATTTATTACGTATTTGGATATTGATAATTTTGATATACTTCGTATAATATTTTTAAAATGTTGAATTAAATAAAAGGAAAAAATAGTAATTTTAACAGAGTAAGTGTTCCTCCTTTGTTAATGTAAACAAAAAAGAGTACAAAATAGGGCACGATTATTATTATTAGGGGACTATATTAAGTTCGAAAAAAGGTAATTCGTGTATTTGGGCTACTATTATCAATAAAACGTTTACGAATTCAATGATATACAAAAACTATCGCTTGAAAGTCTGTTAAAAGAAAATCAGTTGGTTTAACACATTTTCTACTGTGTTTAATATGATCAAATTTGGATGTGTATTATTTATTGAATGGTTAAAAACATACTTGAGTTATTTTTTAATGATATCACTTTTTCTTCAATAACAACGAGGGGCATATCTAAAGTTTT
Source organism: Leucoptera coffeella (assembly GCA_030578115.1). Lineage (NCBI taxonomy): Eukaryota > Metazoa > Arthropoda > Insecta > Lepidoptera > Lyonetiidae > Leucoptera > Leucoptera coffeella. Next base: position 39,765 of record JAMBLF010000503.1, read on the forward strand.
ATCTAAGTACTATACATTTAAATTACTTTGACTTTTACCCGTAAACATTATTTTCAAACTTTCAGGAATGGAGAGATAATAGAAAAGCTTTGCCCTGACGGTATGGTGTTCAACGACTACAGCCCAGACGAAGAAAAATGCGATCTACCATTTAACATCGACTGCTCGCAAAGACCCAAATTACGTAAGTATTTTCACCTAGTAACATTATTACCATAATTTGGTAGGTACAGTGAGCGCTTAAAGTACAGTCCCAGTAACTTTTTATAAGGTTTAATTTTAGGAAAAAAGACACAAGATACTCCACGACACGTTCACGTGCTTCGAAAAGAAAATATTCTCTTTTGTTCTTATAAACGGAAACCTTATAAAAAGTTACTGGGACTGCACGTAAGCTTTAACTGTACGTACAATATAAAATGTTGCGGTTACTTAATAATAACAATGGATAAACATACATTGATAAAGAATTAAGTTATCTCATATACCCTTACGACATGCCACAAACTTTGATTTTCCATAATCATTTTGAATTAACCGTATGTAATATATGTATGTATATTATGAGCAAATTTTAACGGAATTACTTCGAAAACATGAAATAATTAGTAATTTATTTTATCAAATGATATTTCGTTAAAATAAGTGCCAATATTCAAACTGTGAGAAGCTATTGCTATTTAACACGATATTACATATTATGCAGATCATTGACATTTCAAAACTGGTTTATTTGGTATTTTGCGGTTGTACTCTACCGAAGTAGATTCGCCTCTTTTTAAAGACGTGGGAAGAATATTTATTTTATCATTTTAAAAGAAAAGCTTGAGTAATTCATAAATTAATAGGGAGAAATGATTTGCAATGATTTTAATGAAGACAAATTTAACTAATGGAATTGAAATTCACACATAAGTCGTGTGAAAAAACGTTATAATAATAATCATCTTCACCTCAGGATTGCAAGTACTATAGTATTTTTTGTCTCGCCTGATTTCGAATATACGGTCAAAATTGGGTGCTATATCGTCAATAATTAATTGATTCATGTTAGTGTGATGTGAGTATTCTAGGAAAGATATAGAATGTATTCTTACTATTAAATCAAGTGTTATTACATATGTTTCACACATTTAATTATAAAAATTAAATTCATAAACATAATATTCGTAACAATATTCCAAACACCTACAAAAACAATCTTCACACTGCATTCATGGTACAAAACGCAGCATCATTAATAAAGAAGATACCTATCTTTGTGCGGCTCCAAGTCTGCCTTCAGAGCTTGTTTACAGTGCGATAGACCTTGATGCGAACAATTGTCAGCCTTCAAGGCTAGACACTTCCTGCTTGCCCGATTGGAAAGTTGTTCTGATATGAGGTGCACTCGAATGTAGTATGTATGTATTATATTTTAAATGGGATGTGCTAAGTGTGTGGTTTATTAACTGGGATGACGTTTTTTTTACATATGCTTGTATATTGTATGTGTCTTTTATATCATGTAATATGATTAGAATCTGGGCGTCAATAAAATTTAAATGCATTTATATATGTTTGTATGATACTGATAATAATAGTGATAGTAAATAATTGTATGTCAGTTAAGGTAACTGCTAATTCTCAAGTTAGATAGAATGATATTCTATATTTAATGCCACCACATATATGCGTAGTTATAACATGATTTTATGTACATACAATTATATTCCTACATACATTTAATTCATATTAGAAGTGTCGTTCTTCATTTTACCTTTTTGGTAAACCTTATCTCAACTATCGTGCTTTTCATCGCATTAATATGAAATATTGAAAACAGATTGCTATCTCTTCGCCCATTTTAATAATATTTACCTTCATTTCAGAGACCCCAAGAACCACTCTCCACTGCCCTCGTCTCAACGGCTACTTCTCCCACGAAGACCCCAAGGAATGTGGCAAATTCTACTACTGTGTGGACGGAAAATTCAATATGATCACCTGCCCTGATGGATTAGTTTATAATGAGAAGACAGGCATATGTACGTGGCCTGATGAGGCTAAGAAGAAGGGTTGTGGTGCCGCTGGTGAGTTGAAGGGTGACAAAGGGACTTAATTAATGTAACCAGCTGCTTTTCTTATGGAATGGTCTCTATATTAGCCCATTACTGAGATTGTAGTTTCTATTTGATATTGGGTATTGAATTCACTTGACTAATAATTGAAGAAATAAAACCTACATGTACGTTTCTAGGAATCTGTAAATGTTACTGAAACGAAATCAGTATCCCAATTTTGGAAAATATTGGTTACTTAATAATTCGACGTAGCTCAGAATTCGACGTAGCTCAGTTGTTTGGGGCTTGGCTCTGTATCAGTGGGTACAGGGTTCAAATCCCGTTTGAGCATGTACCAATGGAAATGAAGTTTAATGAATTTCTATGTACATTTTCGTAATAAAAACACATTTACGAAATGCGTTGAATTATACGGTGAGGGAAAACATCGTGAGGAAACCTACCTGTTCGTCGAACAGGTAATAGTTAGTGCTTGTAAATGGCGACATGGCTGACCACCTGTCACATTGAGTACTGACTATCTGGTTAACACGTGGGTTCGAGGTGTCCATAGAATTACTACCTTCGCAATTGCGGAGATGGACACCTGAACCTCTGACTACCCCGCAAGGGTTAATGGTCGTGAATACGTTTTTTTTTTGTTTTTTGTTTACTTATGATCTGTTAGGTGTGCGGTCATCACTACACTATATGCTAAAATCACCTATATTTATTTTATCTCGCCTACTCTCCAGCAATATAGTATGTTTAGATAAAATACCCACCTATAAAATGTACCACGTGGCGATCGACAGTCTTTACTGTCTTCTTAGAGAAGTAGAGGCGAATGTGTATGCATGTAGATCCAGGTGGCAGTCAATAGTTTATGCCTATCCCCTTAGGTACGTAGAAGCGTATATATATAATGTACATATGTAATTCAATCCCATTATATTTTCCAGAGGTATTCGCCTTCGACTGTCCACCAGTGAACGAGACATTTGGTCTGACCCATCCCCGTTACGCTGACCCCGAAGATTGTCAGTTCTTTTACGTGTGCATCAATGGGAACACTCCAAGGAGGTCAGGTTGCAAGCTCGGCCAAGCCTTCGACGATGTCAACAAGAAATGCGAATGGGCTAGGAAGGTGCCTGAGTGGTGAGTTAGATTGTATGTTATATTTTAGAGACAAATATACATATGCATATTCAATAAAATATTTCGAATCTCACCTTAATCACAAATATCATGTTTTCCTCGTACTTGCTTTATTGTAAGGATACGTTTCAAAATGTTGTAAAAATACGTATTGTCGTTCCAATAGTTATGATATTCTAAAGTATGATACATTGATGTAATGTGCAAATTAAATATTACCAAATAAACTATATCTATGTTATATAATATAATTTGTCAAGGCAAATTTTTATGTTTTACGCATTTTTAAGAATGTAACTTGATATATTGAAGTGCTTTCAAAAGAATAGCGCAGGACTCTAACCTAACACTAGATGGCGTTATCATTGTTTATGTTTTACTATGAGTTTCCTACGCCATTTTACATTTGAATTAATTGAATAATTTCTTTTGATGTATTTTATTACTCAGTGCCAAGTTTAGGTATACTTAAAATTATAGCGCCTTAATGTTTTGATTTATTGAATAAATAAATGATTTCCTTTATTTCCCATACTTTTCAGTGCCGACTGGTACAAGGGTCAGCTGACAGACGCCGAGTTAGAAGCCTTAGAGAACCCCCCAGTGGCCAAGCCAAAGCCAGCCTCCGCCCAAACGTCGAGGAGGAAACCTCAGCGCCCCAAGGCGAAGGCAGTTGAGGAGGCAGAGTAAATTAAGTTAGTCTTAGTAAAAGTTCAAAATAAATGCCTTTATAAGTGATTTTTTTTGTTTTGTTTAAATATACTCGTATTCCATGATTTTACTCCTTGTAGGTTTTTGTAAGTGAATTAAGTCATTCAAAGATAATCCAACATATAATGATATGTTATTACTATTCCAACAACATCTTAATTGCATCATGCATAGAATGTCAGGAAATTATAGGAGATATAGGATAAATAATATATGTACATTTTGCCCGCTAAATGTAATTTGAACAATATAAATCATCGTGTAATGTATTTCCTTATCTTTGTACAAACACATCTACATTATTACGCTTCACGCTTTTTTCTCAAGAGGAGTAGGCATAGATCACGAGTCTTCATTCGTCTCGATCCTGATTGGACGACATCCATGTATCTCCTCAAAAACACTCGGTGGTTAAAGGTGTTTCTAACTTCATCCTTTTTCAACATGACATTTGTTACATAAACTCGTAATATGTGTTATGTAAAAACACTCTGTTATGTCGAATCTGGGGGATTAGTTTGTAGAGGTTTGGTATAAGATACATATTTTTAATTTACCAATTTAATCAATATCACCACACCTGTTTCAAACAGAGTCTTTAAAATAAAAGAGCATAATACTAAAAATATATTTATTTAAGATCATATTTACATTACGATTTGTTGTAAACGCATATGTACATTAAGACAAGATATGTTTCATGCTTATTATATTGGTATCATTCATGGTAACCATAATATGTAATATCACAAATTCGACATACAACATCAATTAATAAATCAGAAAATATATATAAAATGTTTAAAATATGTACCTGTAACAATTTGAATACTAATTTATATCTAATTATTTTGAGAATCTTCTCAAGGTAACATTGTTAACTTTATAAAATAATAACCATTTATGTTTCTAAAGTAAAAAGTAATTTAAATTTCACAGTAACGCGACGTCTATTGAGGAAAATATGTACCAAAATTAAAATATATAAAATTACATTCGCTTAACAAAGATCACATTTCATTAGAAGCCAGAGCAGTGTGGCACTAGTTCAGGGTCCTCACAGGTCAGGTTTTGGTCATCGAAGACCTTGCCTTCTTCACAGGTGATGAGACGAGGCTGACCTTCCACGCAGGTGATAAGACGGTGACAGTCCCCTGGCACTGGGAAGCGAGGGAAAGGCCAGAACTTCGCGGCTTGAGATCCAGAGGGCAGTTTAGTCGGGCACTTGAATCCGACGACGGCTGGAATTTAAACATGAGTTTTACAATTTAAAATATACAAAAAAATCACGAAGCTGGCTTTACTTTATCTTTTTAAATACCGTGATATTATTTATAATATGTATTTAATTAAACAAAATTAAATTGTACTTGAAATATACGACCTCTGAAAAAGGGTGACGTTAGAATTATTTTTCACCGCCGATTACGTATGACTATGTCATACATTTCTGGTTTTCAATTAAATAAAAGTAGTATGAAGCAAATGTTTTTTCCATTTCAGTCTATCCCTCTATAAGGATGTGATATTTATATCAGAACTAGACTTTACATATTCAATGATGCTGTCTCACTATGAACTCTCTTGTCATACATCCATCAACCTTCTCTCTCTACAATATGTATATAAGGAACACATACCTTCAGGATTACAGAACGGCTGCAGCAGATCAGGCCAGTTGCATCCGTGGGTCCTGTGGTCATAGACCAGGCCAGCTTGGCAATGTTCTTGCTCGGGGATTCCATAGGCACACTTGATGTAGCTGGTGGAGCATTCCTCACTGTCAGGGTAGATGCCGAACAAGTATTCGCAACCAGGCGATGAGATCGGGGTTACTGGAAGAAGAAAGGTAGATTGTTAGGTACTTGTGTTGGTTTAGAACGCTAATAAGATGCTATATTCAGTGTATCTTTTTTCTGGTTTGTAGCGAAAATTGGTAATTGTGAGTCTATTGCTTGTTGTTTAATCTCGGCTATATATATGATACATTGTATCTGTGAAATATCCGCAGAGATATAATATCCTGACCCGCGTTTTACGTAACTGTCAAGTTTTTAGTGACATTACCCTAACATTACCGGACAGATTCGAATTTTGTGCTACAATTATAATATAGCATTGCTTTCGCTTATACCCATATTTGTGTTATTATAATGTACTGTGGAATCTCAATAAAAGATTATTATTATCGTTATGTGTGAGAGTTTGATACGAAAATACAATGCTGACTAGGTTAATCAAAGTTTAAACAAACAGAAAGGGATAAAAGAAATTCAATATATGTATTTTTTGTACGTTTATGATAATTACGCATACTCAAGGATCTTGAATTTACTCGTATCTATAAGTTTATGATATGTATACTCACAATCGGCCTTCCTGTTCCCGCAGTCAACTGCCCAGTTGTAGTTACAGTGGTTGTGTACTGCGCCTTTGCCGTCAAAGAGGAGTCCGTTTTCACATCTTTCAGCTGTCAAAGTGCCATTCGTGCACAGGAAGAACTGGTCACATAAGTCTGGGTGTGCGTATGCCTGAGAAGGAATGATATTTATGTTATATATACTATATTGTAGCAGGGCTGGTAGCTTCCTTTGGTATAGGATTAATCTATCTATTCCGAAGGGTACGCTGCCATCATATTGGACACTCATGGCTATAAAAAGCGAAAAAAATTAGGTTTATATAATTTAATTTCTTTAAGTTGTTTCAAGTTTGCAATATTAATTAATTTCTTATTTGTTAAATTAATATAATTGAACGATGCAGGTAGTTAATAGTCTTCGATGGTGACTAGGAGACTAAGACTTAGTATTAATATATTAGATATCGGAATATCAATATTATGATAATGCCTTAGATGTTGGAATATCAAGATTCTAATATCATCATCACGGTTGAGAAGTTATTTTATGTTTGAGAGCTGCAGCGAAAGGGATAGACAGAAAATGTACGAAATGATGAATAAAATGTATACAATTATAAGAAATTACCTGCACTCCATAAGGTTCAGGACAAGCTGGAGCATTTTCTAACAAAATGCCGGCGTGAGCTGAAAAGATATAAAGTAAATGTTATAATTTTATGTACATGTATATAACATGCAAACATTCAAATACATACAATATGTACTTGATATTACCATTAAAAATGTATTCCCCCCTTGCAAATGAATTCAATCTAAAGTTCGAGACCTCCCCTATATTTTTCAGCTTTATGCTTCAACTTGATTATCTTATACCTTAAAGAAATCATTTTGTTTTATTGTATTTGTTTAGACCTCCTGGCCTTAGAACAAATAACTTTGCATTTTCGAAGATGGACAATGAAACCTCAAACGCCATAAGGGCTATAGAGTCGAGAATATTTATCTTCTAAACATTCTGCAAAAAAACTTGTACCACTTCAAATAACGTCCACCGAATCCATATTCTTTATTCTAAATTGCGTAAGTCGAGTTCAATACACGACAAAACCAGTCGTAGACGACGTGTGTTCCAATTATCGAGGTTACACTTTCATAGGCAAAGGCTGTCGCTTGTAGTGACGGAGCGTGACGGTTGAGTAAGGCCCAGGGTTGGCCAAACTGATTTGAATGCAATTTGACGTAGTAAATGCTAGGCGTATAGGGATAGTTATTCATCTAGGGTTATATAGTATCTTTTTACCAGATTTTTAGAATCGTATTGTTACTACTCCTACAACTCATTCCGTACTGGTAAATGCTTAACATGCATTTACCATACTATGAGTACTTTTCCATCCATGTATTTTTACCATCAGCATTTTTACTATTCGTGAAGCATTTACTTAATTTTAATGACAGTTAGATTCTGAGACTCGTGGTGTGTGGCCACTTCCTCAACTTGGGAAATCAATTAGTTTTTTATTATTAGTAGGTAACAATAGGTAGGTAACAAGACAATCACACACGCCCGCAAAGGTGCTGCTGTACTTAACTGTAATAGATTTTTATTCAATGTTGCTCTACAAAGTTTTCTTTTTTTATTTAATTTAATATATTTCGCCAGTCGTCTTTAGCATAATTTTCAGAGTTGTGGAGGTATAAAAGAGTGTTGATGACTAGTCTCGAGATGATGATAAGGACCGAATATTATCTCTTCGTGGTAGCATTATATTTACGACCACGATACATACAGACAGACATACACACACCATACGATACAGTACAGACCATACGATATGTATATTATGTGAATACACTATTATTATATCTATAGTATTGCACTTTATGATACTTACGGACCACCAATATATTTCTGAAGGAAACTTGTGCAGAACTTTATCACGGGGTGTTCAGGAAACTTCAACAGTGTGTCGTTGAAAACTGAACCTGTTTATATATTAGGCCTTGCATTATGCAACATGCCAAACCAGTATTAGACTGGGCTTAAGGTTATATCTAAGCTGAGTTGTAACTAGGAACTAATTTGTGTATACTTAAGTACCACTAATACCCTGTTTATCTCCTAATCATGGAGCTACGGGATAGTTCATACTTTAACGTCGGGTTAATAAAGGTAACTTTATTATATAAAAACTTACGCGATAAGTCCCGTTAGTTATTAATCATGAGTATACATCGCGAATCTCTTAAAACTATAGCTCATACTAGTATATGACGGAAATGGAATAGTACGTAGCTGCGATATCTCTCGAATTTTAGTAGGAGCCGACTAAAAGAGTAGAGAGAAGAGTCAATGGAATATTTTGACCTATGGGCTCATAACCCGTCGGTGAAATTCCATAACCATCACGATGCTATTACGATTATGTGTGAATTATGAGATTTCTAAGAGGATTAATGGATATTTATGTATCTCATACGTCTTAACAGGAATTAGATGAAAAGGTTTTTATATTCAACATAAGGATAATAAAATCATATTAAAAGTAAAAATAAAAACATTTTCACATGAAAAATTGTCATTAAAATTAGTCAATCTATAATAACATTAAATAAATCTAATTAAACAATTGGCATTTAGTAAAAGAAAATCCTGCAGACGAAATGGCAAGAAACTGCATACATAGTAATGATTTTTGTTGTTTTAGTTTACTGAACTGATATTTCGTTACTTAAAGCCAGCCTTGTGTACTTTATCTTAATAATAGCTTATAGAACAAGACCAGTATTGACAGTGTGCTATAGAAACAAGTTGGATAAAGACAAACATGTATATCAAGGTAAACAGCCCGTAACTACTTTCACTGATACAATTTATCACTTATAGGCCACTCGATTATCACGTAAGAGTGACTGTCGTTATGATTAATTGATTTTTTTCGGTATAGTTACAAGTAATGTGTCTCCTAATGTAGTTTGATATGTAAAAAAATAATAAACTAGCTGCCTAAAGTATACACTTCAATCAGTAATAGACACAAGTTATGAAAACTGATCAAGGATATGTTTTGGCTTCGGGTTTTCAATGAAAAAGATTGAATGATGTGAGGAGAGTATACTTAACATTTCTTGGTAGTGTTTAGACCAGCGTCTAACAACAATTTGCGTAGAGTGTGATCTTGATGATATTTCATTCCAATTTGAATGAGAATTACGAATTTGATCATTCAGTCGATTTGTGATATCGGTAGAACAATTCCACAAAATATATTTATGTTTAGGTTTTGGGTATTGCTCATATCATTCATACCAGTTTGTAGACATATATTTATTCGTAAAAAAGGAAAGTTAAGACTCATTTATGTAGCCATATCATATTTATGTGTGACAATCACACCTGTGCGTTTTCAAGTAGCAATAACGCATATGCATACGATTTTAACGAAGTCGTTTTCTCGAAGTGTCAATAAACATTATCGTGCCTGTTGTAAATAAGTTTTAGCTGTAATATGATATGTGTTTGTTAGTTAACCACCTTAGACGTCTATGTATTAATCCACTTATCTTCATTTATACCTTTTTATCTTATGATTCTTCCATGAAAACAACATCACTTTGCATCGGTAATTGTAGAATTATTCGTGTAGTTATTATAACAAATTTTAACAATATAATCTATACAATAAATAAAACAAATATTTACAAACTTAAAACTAATTAAAATTATTTAATTATGAATTAAATAATTCTCAAAATTTGACACTGTCGTTAGAGCGCAGAGTGCCCAATATGCTGACAGTGTTCCCCCTCTGAATAGCCAGATTAATCCTCTGGCGAAGTAAGCTACCAGCCCTGCAAAGTATATTTCGTGTAGTTATAATACTAATATGCAGTATAGGTGATAGGATGCTAAGTTATTGGCCATCAGATTCCATTCAAAAGGTCAGGAATATAGGCATGGCATTCAAAATTGATCCTGAGGATTTTACTTTCGTTATAATCATTTACTTTATCTTGAAACAAAACCATGTTCTTAACACATCGCTAAACTGTTATATATGTATAGCCGTTAAACTACTTTCCAAAACTTCCCAAAAACTTTTACCCGATTCACACATATTATGAAAACGATGTAAGACACACCAAAGGCGAACGTGAGGTAACAAAGGTGATCGTCTTCGCGACGATTTTATTCAGAATTAGGATTTGATTCTGCTCTCAGAATAAAAGATAAAAAATGATTATTGTATATTTGTATATAACTACGAAGTTTCAAATTAAACCTAGGTCACCTTTACAGTGTTCATGTTCGCGGTTGTTAATTCAGGGTTTAATGTTCTTTGTTCACTTTGGCCAGCCTATTAGGTCTCTTGATTTTCTTTGCCGAAATTCAAGGCTGTAATACATTTTTCAATCTTAACACGTCCCTTACTATCAGTTATAGTATAGTTCTTATTTTCATAGTACAGTAAAAATGACACCCTAACATAACTAATAACATTTATCAATTATTCTTTTATACAAACATTTGTGTGGTTATAATTTATTTTTGATTAAATATATACGCTGTGCAGTTATAATTAACTGTCAATTCATAAAATCTTGTAAAAATTAATGTCGTCATAACTCTTTCCAATTTATAATTCATTACTATTAACAACTTCACTTTTCACAGCAGAATCGGGCCCAAATGCTAAAGGTGCGCGGTGTAGCGTAAAGAGGAGTCGCGCTTGCGCAATGCGAAGTGCGATGATCCGCTCACGACAGCCCATGAGGAAATTTCAAACGTTATGCATATATATGATCACGTGACGCTAAGGGAGAATAAGACGTATTTGTTTTGTAAATAATATGTTATTTTTTAAAAGTATGACATACAATACACATCAAGTGTTTCAACTCGCCAAGCATTATCTTAAAAAAAGTTTTTATTATACATGAAATTTTATGAGTGGTGTTTTGTTTTGCGTAGTATTACGCACTATACGTCCTGAATTAGGATTAATTAATAATATATCAAGCCAGAGTAGTATAACATCGGCATTAGAAAGCGGAAATTATAAGGCTAAAGGATTTATTTAGGTATATTCGTAGCGTTTTTCATATTTATCTTTAAGAACAGGTTTTATTGTGTGTCATATAATTTCGCTAATTCTTAGGTACATTGAATAACAATTTCATTGGTCGCCAATAAATATGAATACAAGCATTGTTTTTATTTACGTAGCTTATGCGTAACACTGTGCGTATGTACGACGTACGATGCTTTTCTATTATTATTATTTAATAAATGGAAAATATACAAAGAGACTCTTCCTTATACAAAATTTTACTTTTACTATTCATAACTGTAATATTATATAACACCGTTTCTGTACTTTTTATTGATACAACGTTTTCTAAGGCGATTAAGATAATGAAAATTACGTATTAAGGTATTATATTATTTATTTTAATCATTCATTGTTTAAACTGATACGTAAGTTGTCAAGTGTTATTATAGTTTTCATTCAACTTATGTCCTTTATATGTACCTTTTGCGTAATAACGCCACAATTTCTCTTCGAGAATATTCAACAGGATTATAATTGTATCAATATGTAATATCCGAGCTAATCTCTTAGTCGCAATTACTACATATTAGAAAAAAAAGAATATAATTGAATTTAAACAAATAGAATTTAAACTAGTCAAATATGGTAGTATATAATTTTATAAATTAATTACCTAGTTAAGTATGTATTACACCATTCAACTGGAAAATCATTAATCTGCACCGCATCATTATTGCTTGTGTATACGTAATTTCCTTCCGTTTTCAAATTAAACTTTATCATTTTAGGAATCATGATTAAAGCTACTGCATAAATGATTCGATTATTAGATATTACATTTTAAGCATACCTGAAATCTTTTAATAGTATTATATATATTTGAACATACACAAAATCTAATTGGCATATTAGGTTAGAATTATCGAGCGTTTGGAAATAATCATCATTTATTCTAGAATTCAAGTGCTAAGAGATTAGATTTTAATTGATGTTATGCCTGCTATTTAAAACAATATATATCAGAGTATTATAATCTTAATCATATATATTGAATGAGTATTTCTGTGCTTAATGGTTCAAACTATCATGTATTTACGTCATATAGGTTTCAATGTAAACTGCTTCATTTTTAAACTCAATTGCACAGGTTAATGTACCCGTAAATGCAATGAATTCCTAAGTGTCTTTTTGGAATGTTTCTCAGAACGTTGAATTTATTATTTGCATTTGCGTTCTAAGAAACGTGAATTTAAAAAAGGTGGTTCCTTGAAAATAATTGATTGCAAAATGTTTTAAGCTTTAAATGAAACCAGTGGTACATTAAAATTAATTTACTGTGTGTAATCATTTTCATTAAAGAAGTGGCAATTATTTGGCAGCATTAGGGATAAAAACCTGTCATATCAGGGCCATTAACCCTTGCAATGTAGTCAGAGGTTTAGGAATCCATCTCTGCAATGATGGAAGTAGCCATAGCCACCTAGTACCCACGAGATGGCCAGAAAAGCCAGGGGTCTTACTCCACTAATCCATTGTAGGCACAATATTACTTCAGTATCGATACAGTAATACTTCAGTGGCCGTAATTTGACACTTTTGGCACTCCACTATGTGGAATAAGGCCCCAGTACTTTAAGGTTGGATGTCTTACAAAGTACTACTTTCGTTCATAAAAATAATAGATTGACTATAATGATATTCTATACAAATTTTAAATCTAGATCTTCACAAAAGAATCTGATAACGTTGATAAAGATAAAAAAAATTACGCTTGCCATTTATTTTAAAAAGACGAAGCTGAAAGTCTTCAAACGTTAATTCTATTGTTAACGAAGTGTAAGCTTCTAATTATGTCAAACGATCTTCATGGTCTATGAATAACAATAATATGGCTGTTATTAGATTACATGAGCATTTAACAATTATCACATCAGTGTTTCATGCACAAGATTGTAGTCTTTTAGTCTTGACTAATGTTAGAAAATTTAATGGTAACTGACGTGAACGTAAATCCCATGAACCACATCTAGCCCATAATTTAAGTATTCTGCTCATCGCATAGAGAGCCAACTTAATATTTTTATATATTAAGACTCTTTTCTCAGTACATTCCATTTACAGTATACGTTTCGTTTTACCTTCAGACTATATAGAATCTAAAGGTTAAGACGCGTTTATACCAATTAACGAATTAATATTACTTACTATATAAAACTTTAAATATAAGGCAATAGTTGATAAGATGATTGTAGCAAATTGTTGTTTAAACTGCAGTTTCCTGCGGCACTTTATATTAAGCAACAAATTCGAAAGGGAGCCGGAATTCGATCGATTTGCGCGATACCCAAGGTCCAGCGAACAATACTCGGTCGAGTTACCATTTAATATAGGCGTATAAGGCAAAAGTACAAAGAAAAATAATTATGCACATCAAAACTACTGAAATGTATTACAAAATTATGTAAAAACGCTTATCAAAAGTTAGGTTTGGATTGCGAATGTATTCTTTTATAACTCAGTATTATTGATTTGGGATACCTTATTTTTCACGTTTAAATAATAGCATTACATAAAGAGTAATAAAGATAGATATAAGATATGAAAAAAGTCTCTTTAGTTCCTAGTTACAGCATGAATTTAAGAAGTAATAGAGTAATTCCAGCTACTACTACTATCTATCAAATATGGATTCTTTTGACTACCCAGGGGTGTCCCTGGGTATCATTGTATCTAGAATAGTTGTGATGTGTGAGATATATTATGTTACGAAATTTGTAATATAAATGTCTAACATTATAATATCATTGATATCATTTTAGAATCGACAAGAGTTTCCTAACCATATGTGATGTGACGCGATCTAGATTCTATAAATATAAAATTAATGGATTTAGGTTAAAATGATAGTTTGATGACCAAAGACATTAATTTATTGCCATCTATTGACATTTTAGCTAAGAAACGTTTAGGTTCATTATGTATTCAAAATATTCTCGTGATTTTACAATAGATTAAACTGTTCCAAGTTTCTTTACTGACGTAGTAATTGTGGATAATGCCTTTGATTGCAGTAAGTAATTAACGTTGCGAAAACAACTGTCTAGTTTGTCTTATCCTTCATCGGTTTCATTGGATTTCATTTTATATCAAAATAGCTTAATAGAGTTTATTAAGATTTTGTAAACAATACATACATAAAAAAATAAAATGTTAATATATAGCAGTTTATATTGAACACAGTTCTAAATATCCCTCATTCAAAAGTACACAGACCATTACATATAATGACGAAAGTTGCATAATACGAAAAAGTTTCCAATATTGAAAACAGCTGAGTCAGTACTACAGTACATCTTTTAAATTAGACGATCATTGAGAAACATACCTGACCAAGATACCTACATATCCCGCCACATAACATTTATGTAACAGCATTCACAGACCCAAATGTCACTGGTTTGGCCGAATAGAACTAGTTTCTTTGCTAATGAATTGATTATTTAAAAGAATTCTTACCGAAAGCGAGGCAGGTCGCCAGGTATGCGATTTTGGCACTTATCCTCATTTCGTTTGCGTCTATTTTCGCGGGTTCAAGAGTTTTACAGCGACGTCCACACAGCGGCTTTTGTGATATGCTACTAGTGAGTTTTGAGCTCATGTACCTAAGCATGCCCACTCCGAATGTGCTCGGGTGGTGCGACTTATGTAGGACTAGATATCGTATTAGTAGATCTGGTAATTAATTTACTGATTCTGAACTATCGATGTGAGTTATGATTGATAACAGACTAATGGCAGAGGTGACAGATCGCTTTCGATTTTGTTACATGAATTTTATTTTAGTAATATTCTAGTTTTTTTCGGTCACATTAACCCAAGACTTAGTTTAAAAGATAAGTACTCCGATCGATACAGTCTAACCTTGGCATATTGCAATAGAAAGATTAGAGGTTGTTAATAATTTTATTCGTATCGTTATATTTTACTTATATATACATTCTCACACTTTAATCACTTACATACTGATCTTTGGAGATAATCAGTCTCTTTTTAGCATGAATATTGAGGTTGTTTTGTTACATGGAACATTGGTGATAGGTTGCGAGCCCTTCGCTCAATTAATTACATATATCCCTAATTCCATAGTCACCTCCTATGACATTGCGGGAAGAACAACAGGAAATTAACATTCCTTTTTACATCCCAACTAACTCGGGATAGTAAAGTTTTATTTTTGAAGGAAAAATTCACTTATTGAAAGTAAAAAATAATACATATTTTTAGAATATTTAACAATCTGCACTTTGCACTACTTAATTACTTTTACCTATTTATATAATCATATACATTATAGTTACATAATGGTACTACAATGTTCCTGTTCCTATTAAATAGATAGGGAAGGATTACAGGTTTCTCTGTGCTAAAGTTAACCCGTTTTTCATGTATGATGTAACGTGGCTTATCGGTTTTAAATAAATCATTGGAGAAAGTAAGTCTACCAGAACTTTGTAGTAATATTCATGAACTACCAATGTGGGTGTCTCTACGTAATTGTAAATAGAATATTTTGGAATTTCGTCGGAGCGATAAAAAGGGTATCAAGCAATATTTTTACATTCAATAGCAATGTTTATTTACATTAATAATCGTAATTATTTTTTACATAGTGTTGAATAAAAAAGTAAATATTCAGTTTAAATTGGTAATGTTTTCTTTAGCAAAAACAGCAAAAAGAAAGGTATACAGAGTTTAATGTATATTAAGAGTCAGGAAAGATTGTATGTGTAGGAAAATATGCCAGGATTTGTCGATTTTGCGATTAATACACTCTGTCTATAACTATCCATACGACTAATTTTAGTGATGCGGAAAACATTGAAAGTTTTTTATTTTGTACTTTGAATAAGATAAGACATCCTTCATCACTTTTAAGTTGCACTAAATCTCGAAAATTCAAAATCTTCTCTTTAATTTTTATCATACATTTTTACATAAGGGAATTTTGGTCGTTAAATACTTGTCACGGTCCACATACTAATAGGCCTATGACTTGCGCCTGTTTACTTGCACAGGCAGATTGTTACGAGTAAAGTAAATCATTCTTGAATACTCAGCACTATTAAAGAAAGTCAATACTTTCTGAAATAATACAAAAGTTTGTCAGATTTGTCTAAATATACTAATACTACTGTGGTAAACGATCAGGTCATACTGAAAAAATCAGTGTTTTAAATTTTTTACGATAGAAAATAGCGTCTACAGATGTCAATGTTGAACACCATTTTGTTGTCACCATGTTGAAAAATAGAGTTTATGTCTAGAAAGGATAGATACGCTCAAACGGTGAAATAAAACAACTACGTTAAAGGTATAAATTTATTAAAATAAAGGTGTTATTTTACATAAAATAAATATTATTCAATTAATCTACGCTTTCTTCGGGACTTTGCTCTTGTCCAAAGATTGGCCCTCGAAGTAGTTTTCGCTGAAATAAAAAGAATACATTAATTTAGTTACATTATGATCTGTAACTTTTATTTGTTTTGTTTCCTTTCACCCCTTCAAAGAATACGATTATTGCCGACGTATAAGAAAATGTAACTCTCATGTATATTTATGTACATTTATTAAGCGACATACACACAATTTTCTAGAATTGGAACAAAAGAATCTCAGCGTATAGAACATAATATAAAAATGTTTGATGCCAGTATCAAATATCATCAATCAAAACGTTTCTTTTTCGTCTAAATTATAAAGAAAGTACCAATTCTCATTACTCCCAAACTTACCATCCGGGCACTTTAGCAGGATCATCGCACATAAAGGTGTCTTCATTATAGACCTGTCCAGATGGGCAGCTGCCTTTCTGAGGCTGGAGTCCGTTGCGGCAGATGTAGAACTTCTGGCAGTCTTCAGGGTGAGGGTAGGTTGGGTGAGGAAGGGCTCTGCCGTTGGGGCCCATCACTTCACCCTCGGGACAGGAGAAACCGTCGTCTAGGACGTCTGGAATGAGTTTGGGGAGAGTTAGCGGTTGTAACAATAAAAAAAAGGAAATAATAGTACAGGAAGAAATAGGAATGCATGTAAGAGAAGTAGCATTGCAATTATGTATACTATGCATATGCTGTTGTATAGTCAAAACAAAATATTACATTATTATATATTTCAGTCATTGCCACATATAGTGAAGTAGTTCTAATGAGGGAAAACAGTAACTATCTCTAGATGCACTATTATCATTTGCTCACCTAGATAGAGACCCACTGCTCCGAACATTGACCATGCCTTTCATTGCATAGCATAGTTAGTCGAACAAAAATTAGTGTATTATAACCTTTACTACCAAGGTTTTGTATTTCTTAAACACATAAATATATAAACGTGACTACTTTTCTAATGACATATCTAGAAACTATCAACCACTTCCTTGAAACATCCTGACAAATCCCTCTCGCCTCAGTCATACCCAATAATCTTTCCATACACACTTTCCTATATGCTCTTAGCATCATTATCATCATCAGCCTGTCTGAATCCACTGTTGGACATAGGCCTCCCCCAAATGACGTCACTTCTACCTGTCAGTGGCCGTTCGCATCCATTCGATGCCGGCCAACCTGCGCAGGTCGTCTTCCCACCTTGCCGGGGGGCGCCCCACACTACCTTACTCTTTGCTTATTTAAGTATTAATTACCTCTCGTGATCTTGTCACACTTGCGGTTGACGGCGTCCTTCCAGTCGCAGTTGGAGCTCTCTTCGTCAAAGTACAGGCCGGGGGGACAGGAATGCTCGTGGGGGGTCCCGTCGGAACAGTACAGGAATTTGTCACAAGCCTACGAATAATATGTGTTTGTATGAAGAGTAATAAACGCATTCACGACCATTAACCATTAAGTAGTCAGAGGTTCAGGTTTCCATCTCCGCAATTGCGAAGGTAGTAATTCTATGGCCACCTCAAACCCACGTGTTGACCAGATAGTCAGTACTCAATGTTTAAGTCCCAAATATTATTAGTTTCGTAGTTTAAATACGAGATAAAATAAAAGATCAGCTTTAATCTCTTATGGTCGTGATTGTAATAACGTGGACTAATATTATGACGGTAAACTTGTAAAAACTATTTTAGTATAATGATTAAGTAAACTATACAGCATTATTTTCAAGCATTTGTAGTTTCTTTAAAATATTACTATAATAAACTAGGTTAGTTCAACAGAAGTTTCATTTACTTTACAGCCAACTTATTAGCATAAAAATCGTATAATTAAATATCTATTTGTTAACATGTATTGCAATAACGGAATATGAACATTATTTATTACTTGTACGTACAATAAATACTCGTGTCTATTCGTAATGTTTGAATCACCTTTCAATTATTACTACCTTTAAAAACTAAAACTGTATTTAAGAAAAGTAGTATAATTTGAACATAGTATAGATGAACTTTCTATTTCTATAGTTGATGACATTTTGTAGATGTTATCTAAAAAATGAATAAGGGAATTATGGTTAATATTGTCTGTAGAATTTTGTGGACATTAATTATGTTAAATTAATACAATTACATGTATAAATATTAATGCGAAAAAGTGATATAGGATATAATATATATCCAAGGTTCTGTCCATCCCGAAAGGGATTAAAGGACTTGAATGTATATGTATGTAATACAATTACCTGAGGATCGGGATGTATGAAGTAGCCATTCTGTCGCGGGCAGTCTTTCGTAGGCTTAGGTTCCTCTGAAATAAGATCACATATATGTCATAGGCATCAAGACTAACAGTCTTGCTTCAGCAACTTAATCAACGTGACAGGTGTGAAACCTGGTTATTACCACTCAATACCTTGGCGATATATTATTATGTACCAATGAAGTGATATACACGTCTTCTTATTAATATAAAAAATTGTTTAAATACGCATAAAATAAAAGTACAAAGGGCTTTTTACTATCTAAATAATATATTGCATGACCATCTTATGGGGTAGAGTTTTGTGGTATTTGACTCACCATTTTCTTTGAAGAAGTTTACGTCAATTCAACTCTGACCATTGATAATTGTACTATCATGCAGCAAGAATTATGGTAACAGATGGTGTTCCATATCACCATATACGAGACAAACGCTGACTATCGCCTATTCTGCAGTTTATCCTTATAACAATTGTAACACTCACGCAATTCTTTCCTTTCGCCACAGTCGACGTTGCTCGGAATGTCGCAATGCTCTTTGTTAGGGTTTCCATCTGTGAACACTAGACCATCTGGACACAGTTTCGTTTCGGCTTGACCTGGAAAAAAGCATTTATTATCAGTATTTATAATAATAATGTATATTGAATAAAAATGGATATTATAGTTCATTAAATAACTGAAAAACTGACACTTTCTGATAATGATGCAATATAGCATCAAAATCAAAATATGTAAAAATATTCACCTATTGTAGTAATTAATCGACTACATTTTTCAACACTACATGCTGAATATGATGCAATTTTATCAAACCTCCGCAATGATAGTAGTGGGTGATTAACTAGATATAGATTTACAAAAACGTACATTGACTATAATATAATGAAATAAAAACATCGATGGATCTAAGCCTACAATAACGACGACATTGATCATAATAAAAAAGCTCTTTACTAGTAATTCAACTAGTGACATGTCTATTTTTACTTTTTATGATGTAACATCATAGTAAAGTATTTTATTGAATTAATTTTCGCTGAGTTCACACCATGTTGTAACCGCAACTTTTACTCAGCACATTTGACATTATAAAGAATATTCAGTTTCGTTATTGAATATGATATGCGGAATCATATGACTTTTCACGCTTGATCTGAGTCACGATACTGACCTTTGCTGCATTTGTAGTAAAGGTCACATTGGTATGGGTCGGGAAAGAATCCTGTTTTGTCTGGGCACTCGAACTGCTGTTGTGCTGATGCTGGAGACAAAAGAAATGACTGTTAAATAAAATAATGAAATAACTGGTGTTATTATTTTTATACATACAAATATATACTGACGATTTTTATATCTATAAAATAGAATAAAACTTAGTTTATATATCTCATCATTTAACTTTATCATATCGCGAATTCGAGTGCCTGTTCTAATTACCCCTAGTCATTTAGTTGCCCCTTAAGATGTTTTGGAATTATATTTACGTAGTGGAAATATTAACGTAATGTGTATACCTATTTTAAAATAAGTATAACTTATTAATTATTATAGTTACTCCACTTAATGTTTATCTTTGTATTTGACTTAAGGATCTATATTATGACACTAACTGGTATCAATGACTATTTATAAATGGATTACTTTGGAAATATCTTAAACCCATTTCTTAAGTTACTTTCTTCTAGACAATTCTCTGCAAATTGATCGCTTTTGTAACATAAAAACAACAGCTATTATGTGAAGTTAACCGCATAAATTCCTCGACAGTTATTGGCACTTTGCACAACGCTGGCAGAGTTGCTGAAATTTAATCACTTGAACAACGAGTGGGTACCAATCAGAAACCTTTCGTGACAGAACCCGATTATAATTATAAAATTCACTTTTGCACCTTTATTGCGACACTACGGTTAGGTAAGATTGGGACATAGACCGTTATGCATGTAACGTGGGTTTTAGTACTTCATGTATGTATGAATCTATATTTTGTTTAGTTATATATTATTATTCTTCAACGGTGATTAAGTTACACTTTTAACAATCTTTGTTAAATTTCTTGCGTCTTAGAATAGGAAAATATTAAATAATGAATCTGTAATCCAAGATTTTTTCTTCTTCAGTAAAACACTAATAAACAAAATATATTGACAGAATAAAATAATATATTTTAATACTTTTGGCATAAAAAAGACTATATTCGAAGGTCAATAAACAGTTCCTAATAAGAGCTACGATTTCCGAGCTTTGTATATATTTAGTAGGATCTAAAGTGAAAGGAGGACACGTGCCAAGGAGTTTGGTAACCAATTGTTGGAACTGCTTGGTAACTGGACCAATTTACCATGTATGGCAGTTGCGATCGAGTTTTTCAATTCGATGTGGTTTGTCAATCTAGTAACGTATGTGTCAATCAGAGTCTTTCTAGAGAAATGTCAACTCTTGCAGACGAGGATTATTACTAAGAAGCCATAATTGAGTATGCAGATTCTTAAGCTTAGAGGTAAAATATTATTTGGAAAAGTGGTTACTTTTACTGAGTTACTTTAATAGACTAATACTGTATATATATATATATATACTGTAAGTTAAAATAATTATTGTAACAAAAACAAGAGGTTGTTGTGATAGAAAACTTTTAAAGGACATCTACTTATCCTTGAAGTTAAGTAAGTAATTGTAAAAGTATTAGTGATATAAATGTCGACAGAATTAACAGCCTATCACTTTATTGCAGACGTTTATTAAATGTTTCACTATCTCGATAAAGTATCAATACACATCACGCCCTTTCCCTTTAAGAGGTAGGCAAATATCACGGACAAACCACTGTCGCTTCATCGACACTCATGTACCTCCTCATACCCTCGTACCCTCATACACTCGGCGGTATACAATCGTAATAAATATAAAAAAAACAGACACAATGCTATTAAATAAACAGATTTAACAGCCCATATCACCTTCATATCCGTTAGAGTTCATGGTAGTGTACATTCAATGCCATTTCTTATTGCAGGATACGGTGGTAATTGCTTTGAATGGACTTGGCTACGCGTAGACTACGTACCTTCATGCATTAGCAATGATACACGTTGATATCTAATATGTATTTATGACCTTATTGTGATATGTTACTGACAAAGGACAAAACCTATTTATGTACTAAATATATACATATTTAGGACACTATTACACCAATGAAACTAGCCCCTTAATAAGTTCATTTAAGACTTGTGTTAAGGGCTACTAGTCAACTTATATTTAAGAAATTTATACTTATTATTATAACAACCAGAATGGAAAGCAGTAGAAAAGCGTATTTCTTAACTCTGCTTCCACCGGGAATCGAACGATCGCGCCACGAAGGTCTTATAGATAGAATATTTAAAAAAAAGATGGGATTACATTCACATGTTATTTCTTAATAGATTTATTATATCATTTATATTTTAAGTCACATTACGTACGCTTATTACTTTGCTCAAACGGAACAACTAATATTGTTTTGAAACACGTTCTTTTATAGCATGTATAAAAGTAAGGGATGCTTATTTTATTGCATGTTTAGTCCATGTTTACTCCTATACATAAATGAGATTGTTTTAATATCGACAGATTCTCATAGACATATCTTTTCTTTCGTGACTTTTTACATCTTAACGTTCATGTGTAGCTCAGTTGTTATGTAATTGTACTGCATGTTAAGATTGTTAACGACAATAAAACTGTTATTTAAAAAGCGTAAAGTTCTATAAAGATTGTTATCATCTCATCAAGCGATAAATGAATAATCACACTTTCGTCTTTTGTTTGCTACTAAAGCCTGAGATTTATCGAATGAGCACATGTGATAAGAATGATTTTCTTTTATTTTAAGACAATTGTAGAGATTGAGTATAACCACTCCATTGTAGTTCCATATTCTGAAATATCTGTCAATTAGATATTCCCAGTAATCAAGTGCAAATTTCAGAAAATCCAAATGATAATAAATATGTAGGTCAGTGTCTGTCAATTATTTGATATTTAATGTTTTACAGTAAATACAAGTTCAATTAAATCAATATATAATAAGTATAGAATAAGTCTGTGTTAAAAAAATAGATATTAAATACTAGTTAATTCTAATGAAAAATATGACAGTCAGATGGATGCTATAATGAAAAAGAGTGAAGTTAGGTGTACCTATAACCGCCGAGTGTGTATGAGAAAAAGTATGAGTGTCAATGAAGAGAAAGTGGTCTGTCAGGATTGGGAAAAAATAGGGATCCGTGATCTCTGCCTACCCCTCTACAGGGAATCAGGCGTGATGTGTAAGTATGTTAATTCTAACGTTGGTATTGTTACCATAACAACAAAATCGAAAAAATATTTCTATTAAGAGTTATTGACCTTATGGAACCAATTTTATGAAGTCCTTGTACTATACCTGAATACTAAACATATTACGGTACTCAATGGATATATCCGAACACATGACTGAGGTAGCTACATATAACTTGTGAAGAAAATATTACTAAGTTATTTTCATTTTATGTGTGGAGTTATAAATATATACTTCAACAATTATTGCGTGATTCGTAGTTATTAAAATGTCAAATTGATATAAAGTAAAATTTCATACATACATTTAGTAAAATTGCATATACATACATGCTTAACCGAGGATAGAACTGACAAGCCACAGTACAATAATTCACATTTTCCTCAAACTATTGTTATAAATCAATAGCATTTTTCGCTACGTAGCGGAAATATTATTGAATTAGCCTTCCATAACTTAAAAGAGTACGTTAAAAACGTATATAACTTATATATTATACAGAGATTTATAGTATAAAAATATTTAATAAATCATTAGGATTAAAGTATAAATATATTAATATGCATAAATTACATATAGACTTAAATTAAACTTATCAAATCAACTTACCAACTCCTAAGCACACAGTGAGTCCAAGCACTAAAAACTTCGCCATAATAACTGTGTTACTACGAAATATTCAGGTAAAAGTATTTTCGTATATTGTTTCTTTGAATAGTCAACGTGCGTCAGCGTTGAACGAGAGCCCGGGATTGAAGGCAAGCTTGGGTGCAGCCTTCCGAGGAACAGACTGTAGCAATCACGAAATTATGGTGCGATCTATAAATAATATAATTTCTGATATACAATGCCTTACGTCACAACATGCGAGCTTGAAAGGCGATATGTCAATGATAAATCGCTTAGATTTTGATTGATGTGTTAAACAAATAGTGTTTTAGTGCTTCTACACTTTTTTTTAGGAGAGACAAAGAGATAGGTAATTAATTAAAGTTTAGTTTGACGCCTGATTTTTATCTGTCATTATTTTGTTTTGTTTTAATTTCGAAGTGCGATAGATGTTTTATTCAGATCGTAAGTGAAATTTCTAGTCTATATTATACTAAAGTATCTTACGTAATTGATTTGTTTACTTTTAGGAGTAAGATTTTTTTGTACCTATCTTTTAGTTGCTATATAATTCGTTAATAGACCTATCAAAAAAAAGCCTCTGAGTGAGATCAAAATTATATATCATTTGAATGCTGAAAATGTACATAATAACATTAAACCCTAAAGCTTATAGGAAAAATGACATTATGTAACACAATTAGTGACTACGCAATAATCTATACTGAACACAGAGGTCATGAAATTGGAAATTACAAAGCAGTTTCACTTGGTACACATACTCATTCTTTAATAAAAGTATTTTTAAAGAAGTTTGCCTCGACTGTATATAGCATGCTCATGTCATGGTAATTTACATCTCCATATGGGGAAGATGGCAATGTCCCTTCAAGTCGAACGAGGTATAGTATAGTTTCCTCAATCCATTATAAATCAGAATTAAACTGATATAAAAGCCCCGTGGTACGAATCACAAATCAGGCTAATAATATTGTGTCACTTATTTGGGTTTTGAATACCTCACTGTTTATTTTGTAAAAATTCATGTTTTTTACCATTAAATTTGATGAGCATAGTTTATACTCACTATTATCTTATTTTTTTCGTTTAATGTGGCAAAGAAGAGTAGTTTTAGCTATAAATTTGCATATAAAGCACATGCCTATTTATAGATAGTTATTTCGATCACATATCTACCATTAATAAGATCAAATTTCTTATTATATATCTTAAACTGGTATACAGATATTTTAAACTGGTCAAGACTTGTCACTTGACACTTGCTACTTTTTTGAAAAGGTAAAGCATATAAAAGAGATAAATTCATAAATTTAAGTTTATAATTGAATAGTTTTTAAATTACATTTAAAGTTAATCTTATAGTAAATTATAGGCTAAATGGGGATGACAAATATTGACTTGTACCCAGGTGTACATTCTATTGACTCAAAAAATATCTGAAGTGACGCTAATGTATCGTTATCATTAATTCATAAATTTAATTATAAAAATATTTAGATTTATATTGGATATTGTTTAAATTATTTAATTAATAAGTAACACGAAACAACCAAAGTTATCTGCTCTCCAAACTTTTGTAACAACTTCATAACCAAAGCTGATATGAACTGGAAGACTTATTAAAATGTTGACTATCATAATTAAAATGTGTGCTAAGCTTTATTCAAAGAAGAAAGTTATTGTGTAACCTACGTTTTATGCTAACAAAACACAATTACGTGTACACTAAGTTCACGTATCATAAATTTCATACAATGTTTTAAGTAACACAGAGTCTTATTACTTCATAGTGAATATTTTATCTCTCTTAAAAACATTTGAGCAACTGTAAAATCAGCATTACTCGTGGTTATTTCACTTGCAAATTCATTGTTTTTGTTATTTTAGCTTTCACTATCACCTAGAGGTTAAAACTGTGTAACCCAAAAGTTTCAAAACTCATCACGTTTTTAAAAATGATATAACGCACTTAGCAGATGTGTCGTTTATTTAGTTAGCACCGATGTATCATGACGACGTCTCGAAAGATATAAGTTATACAAATGTTTTAATTGTAATAAATTACTCGTTGGTTAGATATACCATAATGACAATATAAAATTATTTTAGATTATATTATGGTTTAGTACAATGATATTTTGTATTTGAAACGTTCTAATAAAATTGGGATACAAATCTACGACTTACTAAATAATGAATTACTTGAATTTATTTGCATTAAAGGTACCTTAATCTGTTAATGGTATAACATGTATGATCGTATCGTTGCTTTAGTCGGCAGAGTTTTGTCTTTAAAAGTATGCATATAATTTAGGACTAATCCACAGATCGAAGTCATAAATGTAAAAGAGTCCGCGGTCCGTAGATTTCCGCCGAGTTAGACACCGTTTGGGATCTCCACGGCACACACTACTTGACTGACATTTAATTCTGATTGATAATTTTAATATAATAACTTATTCGTATATAACATTTTTATTTCATTTAGTATTGTATAATTATTCATCGGTACTATTGTGTTATTTAATGTATTATGGAGTGTCAATAAAAGATTATTATTTGGAGTATACGAGTAACAAAAAGAAAATAATGTATTAACTTTGAAACACATAAAACCTATACAGACTCGGACAGAAATTCAAATGTGACAGATGTATTTTTTTATTTTCTCGTTGAAACAATCTAGAGGATTGACACGAGCTCTTAAGCCTGATACGACGTTTAAGATAAGGCTGCGTCGTTGTCTAACTCTGACACTTGTGCTACGAAAGGAATTCGGCTGTTGTAAGCACGAAAGTGGAATATCTGTTGCATTAGTCCACACCGTGTGATAAGAACCGGTCACCGATTTAGAAATTAAACCGAACATGTTTCGTGAAACTTGCTTCTATTGTTGTTAATAACGTTTAAATCGGCCGGTAATTGAGTCATTTATGTGCTATAGTACAGGCTTGTTGGAGGTTGTTTATAGATTTAGATGACAATGGTATTGCTTCATACATATAACAAGGATACAAAAGGATCTAATTTTGTTTCCTTATATTTAAAGCAAGAACATGATTTGGAATTGACAGTTTTTTATGGTAGTGACTCACTGACTTTTTATTTACCCATATATGTTACAATCGTATCACGTAAATATAAAAGCTATCTAAAACTGTATATTTTATCTATAATACAAAGAGCTTAGTACAAAGAGAAACTACATAAATGAGAGCAATTAAAATTAGTATATTGTTTAAGTTATGAAACGAATACATTGACATTACTGAATCATACCTTACATTGCTTTATCTTATGAGAGAAAGGCGCCTATTGTTCGAGATTAAGAAACATTGAAACTAGGCTTTTGTAACGATGTGATATTTAATAAATTGACGCCCGAAATCAATAAAGTTATGCATGCTTACGAAATGAATAACTATAAAAGCGATACCAATCAGTGTAGGCTAATTCATGCATCAATTTCAGCTAATTTATGATTAATTTATGAAAATTATGAATGAAGTTAGCAAAAATTAATACTAAAATGCTTTATAACTCTATCTTGCTATAGGTCAAAATGGTATCGCAATATCTGAATATTAATTAACAATATATGTAGATTATAAATAAATGCTAACCATTTAGCCCAGTGATACATAATTTTTGTTGACGCCAACGATGTCCTACAATAATAGCTTAATGTTAACTATCGAAGGTCCATGTAGATATAGACATAGATAATATCTATATTATACAATTAAGAACTGTATACGTACATGCATCTGTCATTTATATATACATACAGTTATATATACATTGTAGTTTACAATCACGTCCTTCAGTCCTGTTTGCGATGGACAGAACCTCGGAAGCTAGTTAGAAGTCTTCAATAACTGTAATATGTAAATTTTTGGACTAACTTATAGTGTACCTAAAAATGTCGATAATGTTTTTTTTTCTAGAATCTAAGTTTGATGAAGCTAAATTAATTGTATCACATTTTCTCTTCTCTAGCCGGTAACTCAATTGTCAACGCTAACAAAGCAATGAGTTATGTGAATAAAAGAGATTTCTTTCGTGATGCTTATTCTCTAATTTATTTATACCTCATTGTTGTAAGAGTTTAATTTAATAGAGGCGTCTTAAATCATTCTGTTTCTACAATTGAGTTGTAATACGAATAATTACAAAATAACTTAATTACGTTTCTGTGTGGATTAGAGATTCGTGAAATTTATATTCGCGAATACTAAATAGACTCGTATATACAGTATTTTGTCGGTAATTCCAATACTTTATCCTATTTTATTTCGAAATTCATTAGGATTTGGAAGCAATCTGGGAAGTCTAATTCACGAACATTTTTCTTATAATATCTGTATGCATTTGATATAAACAAATATACTTTACGTGTGTTTTAATAAAAGTGTTTCACTTGAATGATAAAGGAATGTATCATCATGAAATTTTATTATTATTTTGAAAGCATGATACTTGAACTTATAACTAACAACAATATCAACAAGGGACACATACGCATTCACAACCGAACAACCCTTAGCTAGTCAGAGGTCAAGTAGTTACATTAACTATGCCATGTTTTAATCGATAGCCTATCCAATGTGACAGGTGGTAACCATTTCACCATATAAAGATACTGACTATTTCTTATTTGGAGATATAGACAGGTTTCTTCACGATGTTCATAACGTGTTCATTAAGTGAAATAGGTATGTCGGGTAATAAAACCAGGTGATGTTATTTTAATTTTAATTTATTAAGTCTTAGGCAGTATTGAGAGATAACTAACTATCACTAGAGAGCTTAAGATCTAGATTTGGGCCCTGGAGCGGCGTCTTCGGCATCTTTGTACCAGTCCTCACTGCAAAAGAAAAAAACAATTAGTTTCACATAATATGCAATAACATCTTACATATATGAGTATGATTAAAGTATAAAATTTCACTTCATATTGCATTTATATGGAGAGATCACTCTAAAATATAATTTGTTATTAACTGGCACGTGGTAAAATTAATGCTATAGCTAAGGTAAGGTAAGAAAAGTTCAGTTAATTTCAACAAGGGTTTAACTAAAGCATTATTCTAATAATTCATGATACTAGAGTAGTTATAAAAATGTAATATGAAAGGAAATCGTACCGTTATAGCAAAACCATTCTTATTGGCATTGAAACCTTTTACAAAATGAACATTCACTAGTTTTTATGGTTATTAATAGTGGCAGTAAAAATAGATTCTAAATGTTTTGAATGGTTGTAGCGTTTAAGTGGTAGTGATTTTTTTGGTAGTTATGACGTCCAGCTAGCTACATTAACTGCTTTTCTTTTAGGCAGGTTGTACAAACAATTAAAGAACCAGTGGTCATTGGAAAAAACCTTTACATAGGCTAGGAATCTATCAATATTATTTCTTCATTGATTACATTGAAATCTTTCTAGCTTAGCTAATAGTAACTCGGAAAATATTGTATCTCAAAAGTTATGTCCACCAAAAAGGTTTTAGTATGCTATACATCATATATCAAAAGACTACGATACTATAGCTTGTTACATATTCAATCTACTAACCATCCTCGCACGTTTTCTGGAGCGTCACATTTCTGGGTCTCTTCATTGTAGACTTCGCCGACTTGGCAACCAAGGTCCCTGGGTTCGACTCCGTTGAGGCACACGTAGAACCTTTGGCAGTCGGTGGGGTGGGGGAACTTGGGGTGGGCCACGGGTTGGCCAGAACCGTCCACGGGCAGGTCCTTGGGGCACTCGAAACCATCCTTCAGTTTTTCTGAAAAATAAAGTAAGGCATCAGCACGAGATGTAGACAAAGGGGCTCGAGGTATAGATCTCTATATTAAATAATTCTTTTGGACTGTTAAAAAGGAGCTTATTACTATTTAATATCACTTTCTTTAATAGGTCACAGTACTTGATATTAAATGTATTCTTACATAAAACTATGAAGGGGAACTATAAAGGGGTAGACAAGACAGGGCTTACGGATCCTTGTTTGACAAATAAACTGTAATTTTATTGTCCCAAACTTAATAAAATCTATCCAGCTATCTTCTTACAATCATTTTTAAACAGCATATTTCCGGTTCCAGACATATGCTGAGTCTAGACCCTTTCATGACAGCAATACAGCGCGCCCAACATTTACTGTTATTCGTATGTGTTTGTAAGAATTTTTGTAATGTGTGTTGTATTGTTGTTCTCGTGAATAAACGTTTTTCTATTCTATTCTAAAGAAGTTTTTTTTGACGTAAATAATTGTAAATATACTTACTCTCCTGCACATCGCAGCCTTGTCTGCCAGCCGCATCAGGCCAGACACAGGTACCGGAATACTCGTCGAAGTGAAGTCCAGCGGTACATTTCACTTCAGTCGCTTCACCCTCAATGCAGTTGTAGAAGACGTTGCAAACTGAAGCGTCGGGATGGGCGAAGAAGCCGTTGCGACGGGGACATTGGTGATTGGGTTTTGGTGGTTCTATAAAGGTGAATAAGGGTATTAGTTTTTATTATAAAGGGTTCTGTTAGAACTTATAACTGTAGAGGGTATATGAGGAGTTGTGCAGATGTCAGTGAAGGAAAAGTGTTTATGTGTATAATTTCATACACATATACTTGTTCGTTACATTTCTGAGTAGTCATTACGAAGTAACACAGTACAGGATAGTACCAACATTAATTTATCGACGGAAATACCAATCTATTGTTTAAATACAAATGAATATTATAAATCTACTTGGTCTTTTTGTTGGCACACACCGTAGCGGATGTGATTTCGATAGTTGAGGTGACCTTTTAAATTTTAATTACTTAAAAAGACACAACAGTTGTATTGAAATTTGGCAATTAAAATCTGGTTTTTGTTGCAAAATGACATTCGGTGAGTCAATTATAGGATAAATAAATCCTTATGAGAATAACCAGTTCACCATTCAACTTCCTATTATAAAGTGTTGTTCAGACAGTCTTTAGATATACCACCCGCATGTCAAAGGCCAACCACTGCTTTTACCTTCACTTTTAAGAGCAATGCAAACTCCTTTTTACTTCCTTTAGTGCAAATCATTTTTGTACGAACATAAACCTGATAGCAATAAATTATTACTTAGCCCTTAAAAGAACATAAAAAGGTATTATTGAAAGCTCATACAGAATGAGTAACATGGAGATATTTTTAGTAGTGTTATGAGAATTTTTATGTATAATAAATCTTTTTCACCGTATTAATTTGATGCATTATAAGTTAAGAGTCATCGCTTTAGAACATCTCGGGGATGTTTCAATGACCAAAGTACTAATAGTTTAGTTTTGTCCAGGGAAACAACAACCAATGTCACAGGTTTGGTGTATTGTATGATGAAAGTAAATAATGTACTATTTTCTGCGTTTTTCTTTAACGTACTACGAGTAGACTGGATACTGAATATTAGTATGAAATCTATACCCTTCTTCTTCAATCTTTATTAAACAAACACAAATCTTGACTTACGCAGTTCAGTTCTGTCACCGCAGTCAACGTTGAAGGGTTGGTCGCACTTGTTGATCTTCCTAATGGTAGGATCGAATACTAATCCGTCAGGGCATAGTTTCGTGGTGGCTGCGCCGTCGACGCATTCGTAGAATTTGTCGCACTGTCTGTCGTCTTCGTACTGGCCGTCTTTTGCGGGGCATTTGAACTGGGCATCTGGAATTTAATAGTGAGTTAGAAAACTGGCATATAGAATAATATAATTTTCTATTTAAATATTATGATGATCCCTATGTAGGTTAATATGTCGTCATTCTAAATGGCGACTGGTAAAAAGAAGTGGCTTGTTATGGGGAGGCTTATGTGCAACTATGGACTGAGATAAGCTTATAATCGTGATTGAAAAGAACTTACAAACTGTAAGAATAAGCGTCCTTACAGATTGTTGTACTGATATAAGTTGTTATTAATTGATTGGGTTGGTAAATAATTTGGTACATTTGTACTGTATATTTCTAGTACCTACTAGTTTTAATGTCTTCTACATGTTTAGTGCAAAGTTGTTTACACATATAAAAGAATCACACGAAGCGTTACATAAAACCGTGCCACTTTTATTTCGCAGCCAATAAACGTATTGTGACTAGAACTACTGGTTATTCAAGTATGCAAAGTAGCTCGAGCAGTCATAGATCACGGCTTAGGAGAAGTGGCGACGCGTATCAATTGGGTAGAGCCCACGCGTTCTATAATCTCGCAATAACTCTGACGCAACGTAACACCGAGAAGTGAAAGTGAGACACTGATTACAAAATCGACATCGGTGCATCGAGATGCCTGCATTCGAGTCTTGATGAGATTGTCAGTTTGATTCATTAAAGAATATTTTGAAGATTTTACTCATTATAGGTTGTAGTTATTATATCACTAAAGCCTCTAGCAATATCGAATAGGTCTCGAAAAGTTTATATGTATAAATGTTTCAATATTCTAATAGTTATTTTAGCAAAGTTGTCTGGATAGTTTTATAAGTATTTGAATTCTGCTGTACAGCACAATATTATTATTACTTTAAGTGTTTCTGTTGTGATATTCGTATTGCTATTCTAGGAAAAAACACTCAATATATAATGTAATTCAAATATCAAGATCAAATGTAGTCACGTGTGAGTCTGATGTTTCAAACAGGTTGAAATTAACATTTTTTGACACACGTGTGCCATGTGAATTTTAGTCATTAACGAAAATGAGAGTAATTTATTAAAAGGTTTTGTCAAGGAGAATTATAATTGTGTATATAAATCGCTTTGAATAACTTTTATTGCTATAATAATTCCTGAAATACTAAGTATTCTAACAAGATCTAACAAATCGCTCCAGTTATATTAGCATATGGTCTATGAGTTACATTTAAAAGAACCGTTTTTACATTTTTATTTACGCAATTATGGAAATGGATATAAGTACATTATTCTTCCCCGTACTGTTTTAATATATTAAAGAGTTATTTGCAGTGTTTACGTGATAAAATAGTTCGTGATAAAGTGTTTCTGATTATAGAAACGTACCGCAGTAATAAATTAAGAAACTTTGCAAGCTAAACCTCAAAATGTCACAAGAAGCGAAGGTTAACCGTCGGTTAGTACCCCTTTCTGAGAAATTGCATAAAAACCAGCTATTTGCATGTTGGGTAAAGCATTAATATAAAGTTCTCTTTGCGAAACTGCATTTTGAATATTTACGCAAATGCAGCTATTGGTTTCGTGGATTGGCTAATATTTTGTGACCGATACTTTCGCGAATGTCAATGTCAATTGATTTACGAAATAATGGTCTTGTTTAGCTGCAATCTATTGCCGGAAATTATGTGTAATAATTTCAAGTTGAATTAGATTTACTAAGAAAAGTATAAACAATAACTATACTAAATATAATGAGCAGTCTAGGTATCAAAAAAATGATTAAGATTATAAAAGTATTCCTAAGGATTTCGATAAATTTGCGAATGGGATGGGACATCTAGTAGTTAGACATTTTGGTCCTTTCATTATAGTGTATACGTCCTAATACTGCAATACAATAATATGCAATACAACACTATTTCGAAAACACATCGCTTATTAACACGACAAACGTTGGGTGTACACCATACATGATTACCATGTAATCATGTCAATATATTTAGGTCAAGCGAGTACGTTGACATCAATTACACAGTGGACGTAACAATGGCAAATGTGTTTAGATAATGAGGGTACGGTATTCAAAAGAAGTGGCCTTGAGGACTGCACTTCCAAGGTTTTGTATGCAAACGGATAGTGTTTAAAGGAACATCAGATAATACGAAAATGTAATCCTAAAATACTGAATTGTACACCAAAATAATACAGTCCCAACCCAAACGTAACCTTTGCTGTGCTTTTAGCTATATTTTGGTGTATATTTCAGTATTTTTGATGTGCATTGAATTATTTTCCTATGCAAACTGCTAACAGCTACTATATAGATATTTAAATTATAATTTTATAATTAAGACGGTATATTATGGTACCTTAGATAAGTATTTATGGTAATTATTTATTGAAGTTAAAGTTTTGTTTTACACACCGTTGATGAACTACTATCAGCTGACCTGTACAATGTAAATAGAGGGACGTGATGTCGAATTTGCGATGTCGAGTTAACAATTATTCCATGTAAAGTACAAGGAAACAAATTATAACATGTTCGCCGAATGTTTATGGTTTTGAATTCAATACGTGTGCAGCGTTATAACGGACACATATCTATATAGAATACTCTAACTAGGTAATGTTTGTCAATTGAATAAATAATGAAGGGCCCCAATATTTTGCTTGACACAATGTGCTGAAAAATTAATAACGTTTACTTCTTTTTATATTACAAGTGAGATTTTAATTAAGAGATATTGCGAAATTTATTCCTATTGATACCTCTATAATGATTGAAAGCATACCTTTAGTAAGAGTATTTTCAAACGTACAAATATTTATTTTTGCATACACTCAATGAGAGTTAATCGTTTAATAGTTGTCGGAAGTTTGTTGCTTACTTTAAATACTTCTATCTACGACTTTTAACCAGATAGTGCAGTCAATAACGTGAAAAACTGCTATTACATCGTCGTTTTCAGATATTATCTATCAATTAATTACTATTTATTAATCTAGGTAACTGAAAAACCAGTAGTCCGTTTCTTATAGAATAAAATCAGCGTAAAACTAGCCCAGTTACATAAGGAAACTGATCTTTGAATACAATTACGTTGACGGTGTCAAACCAGTCACATAATAAGCACTCATTAACCTATAAATTGAGGCACCGAATAGAAATGTAGACAGGTTCATACATAATCAAATGCCAGGTCAATACTAATTAGATAACATAATAAAGATTGAGTCATGTTTTATAGTTTTGTGTCACGTTGTTTGATTTTTGGTAAAGGCACTATGTAATAGAGATTTTTATTAAAACATTTTTAAATACGTATAAGATTTTTATATACAAGACTCTACATCTCATCGGAATAGGTAGAGACTCAACATAGAGACCGATCGCTACTTTTAACTATCTTACAAGTTCTCTTTAGCCTCAATCACATACTGTCGTACATGCTGTTTTATTAGCTGAATATTTACAATTTCTCAGCAACTTCGAATATTATTTCTTACATTTTGTTTTCCTTCTACAGACTACGGATATCATAGACATGCGCTTACGCGTTGATGTCTTCTTTTAGGAAACCAACAACAACTAATTTTACGAATTGTTTTGTTAGATTTACCTTAAATCTTACATTATATTACAATCTACTTAAATTATATGCAGAGATGTGTCATAGAGACATAGAGATAAGAGAATTTATTAAAAAAATAAACAACCATAAGGGTTATATATTGTAATATGACAAGTTAGTTTAATAACTTTCATATTTTATTACAGATAATATAAATACCAACTTACTTGCCAAAGCAGCGGTCGCCGCTAGAACTAAGAAGACTTTCATGTTGATTGATTACTGAATTTGACTAGATATTGCTCTGTACTCCGCGGCCAACTACTCGCGACTGGCTCTGAAAGTGCTCGCGCCGGCCTTTTCTTCAACGGCCTGCGCACGCGCATCCCAAAAACCGGTAGAACGAAAGCGTGATTATATTCCAAATCGATCGCCTCGGCATATTAGATATACTTTGGAATTATTCGATGTTTTTAATTATAGATTGAAAAATACTTATTCAATAAAAAGTATGTAATAACTCGAAGGAGCTCAGTTGTTTTGGGCTTGATTCTATATCAGTGGTACAAGGTTCAAATCCCGCTTGAGCATGTACCAATGGACATGAAGTTTAATAAACTTCTATGTATATTTTAGTAGGTAGACAGAACCTTGGAGAAATCAAAACATCTTGGTCACTCATTCGCATGAATATTGGGGTTGTATTGTTATATAGACCAGTAGTGACAGTTTGCTTGCTGATCGCACAATAGATTCCGTGTACCCCTAGTACCTTACTTGCCTCTCACCACATGCCGGGATGAACGGCAGCTAGTTAGCATTTTTTATACAACTCGGACTAGCGCTAGACTATTTATTCACAAGTATTTTTTGTATTTATTGATAAGTCTTAAATCATGGTATTTTCCTCTTATTGGTCCAACCATGCACAAAGTTTCATTAATACTTGGCTAACGATGTTGGTTACTTAGTTCCTTATAATGACACACCGAACACATAGTGAACATGAAGTGGTAACAGTAAACTCTAGTCTCAGATCAACTGTACGACCCTCTCATATACCTGATCTTGTGTTGTGTTGTTGCGTCAAAGTGTGTATAAATAGTGTTATGTCAAAATGTATATGAGAATAAATGTTTTTCTTTCTTACTTTTTTCTTTATCTCACTCGGTCATACTAAATTTATACATATGTGCTTTACAGAGTGTACAGAACTGATGAGCAGAAGGCAATGTAAGCCGATGGAAAAAAATAATATAAGTTACTTTTACTACTAAAATTGTGGCTCGTGACCACACTTTGAAATAGAGGTGAAAAATTGCTGGTTCATTGTTTAGATATTTTATGGGTTGGTCGGTTCCTACCCTACGGAAAATGCGTCAGAATGTACGTTAGACGCACTAACGCATTGTAAGTGTAAAAGGTTGAGTGTTTTCTATACATTTGTCTGTTCTGGTGTTACGCGACAGATCCTTTATTAGATGTGAACCGACCCTAAGTGACCCCTTAGTTATATCACAAAAGAAAACGAAGGGATTAGTTACCTCTTACAACATTGCGGAAAGAAAGGGAGCTGGCATCTCATTTAAGTCTTAGACTAGAACGTAATATGCTTATTTTTATAACTGTCAATCACGATAAATATAAGCTTTTCATATTATTATATCTAATCTTAATAAGTACGGTATTAAAAGCATTCAAACAGCACAGATACTCGTGAAGAACAGATTATTCATTCGCTAACAGATTGGAGATATATCGAAACAATAGACGAACGGCTACTTTCACCTTTTGTTTAACTTCTAAGTGGGTTTAAACAATTCAAATTGATTCATCGGATTATTTTTTGTAGGACTAGAAACTAAGTTAAATTAGAAAACGTATCGAATATAATCTGATGAAGTTAACTATAAGAACTTTTATTTAAAATAACTAGTTTTGAAGAGAGTGGTGTGAAATACACGCGCAGATAGGTAATTAAAATTATCCAGTGCCCGCCAGCGTTGTAAATAGAATGCAAAAGCAGTAAGTAGTTAATGGAATACCTCAGACAATGAGGTCGCAGGGTATCACCGAAAAGTATTCTAATGACCTTAAATTTCCGATAAATTATGAGTCACAAAGGTTCTGACAATCCCGCACAGGACACAATTCAAAATGATAGCGTTTCTTATAACAATAGACGTTTTGGAAACCTAAAAATGTTATACGGTAGTTATGTAGGCTCATTCCTTTTTACATGGCTCATATAATAATAAATGTTTTAAATAAGTTTATAAATTATGTTCGATACTATAGCGATAAATAAAGTCATGCTGTCATATACTCATCTACATCACCATTCTTTTGGGAATACATATAAAATAATAGTATGAAACTTTGGCTTATATAAACTATATTGATTATCACGTAAATTATGACTCATTAGTAAGTACGACCACCACTATAAATATTATAGATATGCATAAATACATACACCAGTCTTTAGAACTTAGCAGCCAATATATTATGATGTAAGCAAAATTTTAAGAAAGTAGCTTTTCGATATTATGTAATTTAAAAAGATTACTATGTAATGTAATACACATGATGATTTTTGATTTTCTTAACTTAGAAAATATTACGTTTTGCATTAGGTAATAATGAATAATACAATTCAAATACTCATAACAATTCTTAGTAATTTTCTCAGTTATATTGTTAATCAGATAAGTATTGTTAATCAGATAAGTCAGTAGAGTACCCGCCACATAAGGTGGCAGTTGGAGGCGTCGCCACAGTCGCGTAATCCAGTGTTGCCAGTAAACACGCCAAAACTAGCACTCACTGTGCCATACGGCTCGATACATTATATTGAGGTTTCATTTGTAACGATCTTTGGTTGCAGAGCTATAAACTCAAATAAAACAAATTAATATACCAAAGTCAAAAGTCAAAATATTTTTATTCAAAATAGGCCCTATCATAAGCTCTCTTTGAAAGTTATTTTATGATCTAAGTACAAATTAAAAAAACTATATATTGACAAAAGGAATATATATGAGTGAAGTGGAAGGGCGGTTACGTTGGGGCCGGCCTAATAAGACATATATGTAACAGTCAGATAGACGCTATATTGAAAAAAGGTGACGTTAGGAGTACCTATAACCGCCGAAAGTGTATTAGCGAATGTATAAATGTCAATGAAGCGAAAGTGGTCTGTCAGGATCGGGACAAATGGGGATCCGTGATCTCTGCCTACCCCTCTACAGGGAATCAGGCGTGATGTGTATGTATGTATGTAAAAAAACTATTTCAAACATGGCACTGAGCATTGTCTTTACATATTTTTACCGAGGTTAGTTCACCAACCATTTCGGCTGCTCAAGATGCCACGTCATGAAGACCACGACCGCTCTGATAAGAGCGTAACGATTGAGAAGAAGAAGTTCAGCGGAGACCCTAGCTTGGAGAAGAACTAACAAGAAACTCCAGAAATCAATTTATTATAATCACCCTTAACAAACATAAAAATTACAAAGAGTGGGCAAAAAACACAACGCTGGTAATACTAAATTTACCTTTCATACAAAATAACACGCAATGGCGGAAACGTCAAATTTAGTTCCAAGTTTGGCTACTGCCACCTTATCTGGCGGGTACTCTATAACTATACGTAGAGTACCCGCCACATACGGTGGCAGTTGGAGGCGTCGCCACAGTCGCGTAATCCAGTGTTGCCAGTAAACACGCCAAAACTAGCACTCACTGTGCCATACGGCTCGATAGAGATCCCGCCACATAAGGTGGCAGTTGGAGGCGTCGCCACAGTCGCGTAATTCAGTGTTACCAGTAAACACGCCAAAACTAGCACTCACTGTGCCATACGGTCTTTGGTTGCAGAGCTATAAACTCAAATAAAACAAATTAATATATCAAAGTCAAAATATGTTTATTAAACTATTTCAAACATGATTAATAATTAACGGGACTTATCCTTCTTATTATGTATTACATATATTATGTGTTCCTTCACTCTGTCCGCAATAGACCGTTTAGTGTGTTCGACGTAGGATTTCCCACAGCTGCAATCAATCTTATACACACCCTTATATCTTATATCATGAGTATAAATCGCGAATCTCTTAAAACTATTATTTCAAACATGGCACTGAGCATTGTCTTTACATATTTTTTACCGAGGTTAGATCAGCGGAGACCCTAGCTTGGAGAAGAACTAACAAGAAACTCCGGAAATCAATTTATTATAATCACCCTTAACAAACATAAAAATTACAAAGAGTGGGCAAAAAACACAACGCTGGTAATACTAAATTTACCTTTCATACAAAATAACACGCAATTGCGGAAACGTCAAATTTAGTTCCAAGTTTGGCTACTGCCACCGTATGTGGCGGGTACTCTATGAATTATGGACAATTAGGGATGTGTCATTTAATATAATAAATGACTATTGTTTAATTATGATCTA
Source organism: Leucoptera coffeella (assembly GCA_030578115.1). NCBI lineage: Eukaryota > Metazoa > Arthropoda > Insecta > Lepidoptera > Lyonetiidae > Leucoptera > Leucoptera coffeella. The sequence goes on from JAMBLF010000503.1 coordinate 79,469, forward strand.
TTTGGTAATAATATATATTTGTATATGATGTTATTTATGATCATTTTTAATAGGACTTGGACTCCAATTAAAGATAGAATTAGATTTATTTCTGTCTTTATACCAATGAGTACATAAAATGACATACATTTATTTTATTTTCTAATATTACAATGAGCGTCATAATACAATTAATATGGACATAATATTTCAAATTAAATTAAAGAAGTGAAATATGAAATAATAATTATTATAAACAATTGTAAATGTCAGAATGGTGTACATAAAAATTCTTTTACTGAGTAAAGTTCAATATCCAGCAAAAGGCTCCTCAGTCGGCGACAGAAAGCTTCGTCATCAACAATGTCACGTATATTAAAGTTAAAGAATAAGGCTTCAAAAGGTCAAGAAATCTTTTGTTGGGAGTTGTGTGCGTTTTTATTATCATTTACTGGACTGAATTACGCGATTGTCCTTAACTAAATTTAAGATTATAGTTAAAGGCCGGCTAGTCCGGGGCGCTTACTACGTGGTCGGAGACTATCTAGTCGATGCTCAGGGTTGGCAATGAGTGCATCTAAGCTATATGTGCAAAGATATTTTTTTCTGAAAACTGGCAACTTTTTGTAACTGGCACTAAGCAAAAAATCCTGAAAGCCGGAGTTTCTTGTTGGTTCTTTTCCGAGCCAGGGCTTCCGAACCAACGGTAGAATTTGAATGCTAGGAGACAACCAGTGTCAGGCAAATGTTTTGACTTTCAATGAATGTACTGTACTTGTACTTATGTTGAATAAAAACATTTAACTTTGAAATAATATTTATTGGAACAAATATTTACATATACATTCACCTCTTATAAATCCCTTTCGGGGTTAAGCCAAATCGAACATTGGTGACAAGTTGCTAGAGCATCACCCAGTAATTTTCATTTACCTAGTCCCTTAGTGAATATGAAAAGAACTATGAAGGCAAAATATATTCATTTTAGTCAAAGATAGAATGGAAAATACTGTAATAGTGGTATTTCGATGGTATTAAATACTCAGTCAACGTCTTTGCGTCCCAACACGATATTAAAATAAAAAAAGAAACGTTAGCAAAACAAAACAATAACAAACATTACTGACCGAAATATAAACTATTTTCACAAAGTAGATCCTTTTTTGATAGGATTAGTTTATGGAATACTGTCCGTTGTCATTGTTGTTGCGAAAAAGAACAATAAACCTAATTTATTTGACGTAGTATTCTTTCAACAACATGACATGATGGATTGTTTATCAGACTTCGTGATAAATATTTTTCTCTTGTAAATTTACTGTTTCATAAAATTCCAAAACATGATAGTGACCGTGCAAGCACTAGCCTTCTTTAGAGAGACATTTGCTGCCGTGATATTACCGACCATAAGCTCTTATTATACTTCCATAAAACGTCGGTTAGGTGGATCAAGCGAAAGTGGTTCTGATGACGAAGATTTGGATCCCCAAGTATTTGCTGAATATGATCAAAACCGAGGCGTTGTGTTCTATCCGCCTGTGTATGTGCAACGATATGCCGCTGTTATTGACTGTCTTCTAGATAAGAGATGGTCTGGAAAGCTTGAGAAGGTTAGAGCTACTAATTTGGTTTAACTATTTATGGTTTATGCATTCCCTTTCCTGTATAAAGAAAACCACCAATACAAAACTATCTGTTATACTGTTCTCTCGCAGAAAACCTCATATTGTAATATCTCAGTTCTATATATTCCCTTCAGATTTAAGCCTTATAAGATTTATTAATAACTAGTTTTGTGTTTATCAGAAAATTTTAACAGTATGACACAGATCCTAAATGAAAATAAACTGCTAGAAAATAAAGAAGATAATAACTACAGTTTGTCACCTAGCAAAGACATTAATGCTATTTTTTCTTTTCTCAATTAAAAATTACATGATATCTGCAACATTTTCCATAATTATTTTACAATTTTCAGGTGGTTGACTTTGGTTACCATGATTTGAGTTTCATAAAGTACCTAAAGGAGGTGAGTGGGGTCACAAGACTCTTGGGTGTGGATGTTGATTCCACAAGCCTTTGCTGCTGGCCCGTTATTTATTCTGATGATGAAAAATGCAAAAGGGAACCTGTACAGGCTACGCCCATTCAGGTCACGGTAAGTTATAAATTTTCAGCTTTGGAAAATTCATTATGTACTATACATTAGGAGAGTAGATAGATATTAACAATAGTTTTCCTAAACGACGATACTTTAGGTACTGGTTTTCAACTGCAAACAAGGGTTTTAGCATTGCATTGTTTGAGTAGCTTATAATTATTTACTGCACTTACAATGGTCTTCTGATTATTATAAATGATACAGTGTATGTTTAAAGATATATGACTATACAAAACAAAAAAAATGCATTCACAACCATTAACCCTTACAGGGTAGTCAGAGGTTCAGGTGTCCATCTCCGTAATTGCGAAGGTAGTAATTCTTCGGCCACCTTGACCCACATATTGACCAGATAGTCAGTACTCAATGTGACAGGTGGTAAGCCATGTCGCCATTTATGAGCACTATCTATCACCTGTATGGGGAACAGGAAGGTTTCCTTACAATGTTTTCCCTCACCCTAGTATTTGACGCATTTCATAATGTATATTTATTATGAGTATTATAGATCTATATTATGAGTTATTATGAGTATGAATATAAGTGAAGAGAAATAGATTTGTCAGGATTATAGAAGATGCATATTAGTGATATATAACAGAGAATCTTCTATAAGATATGAGAAATATTGAGGATAATAATATTTATATGTTACTATTTCAGTTATTTGAAGGCAACGCAGCAGATCCAGATTACAGGCTGATTGGATGTGACGCTGTCATAGCAATTGAACTCATTGAACATATGAATGCAACTGACCTGGAGAGATTTGTCCACACAATATTTGGCTTCATTCAACCCTGGGTGGTGGTGATTACTACCCCTAATGTGGAGTTCAATGTGTTGTTTAATAATCTGGAGAAGAATGGGTTGCGGCGCATGGACCATTTGTTTGAGTGGACCAGGGAACAGTTTAATGAATGGTGAGTAGTAATTCCTTGAAAATGTTCAGGTTAGGAGGTCAACCTTAGTTGAATGAAGTGGCTATCAAAATATAGCACTTTTTATTGGCCTGATTACATCTTAGTTTAGATCCCTGGTGGGTACTTATCTAAAAATTAAATCTGATGAGTAGTGTGTTCTACTACTCCAGACTGATATCTCATTTGAATTCAGTGAATAATTACACTTCGTGAACATAATCCCTCATACCATAATCAGAGGATTGTGTGCATTTCTCCTCAATGTTGAAGTAACCAATTTACTTTTCACACTATGGTTGACACCCAACTAACATATTATACACTATGTTGCAGTGTAAATATGCTTATTATTGTTTAGTACCTAACTATTTAAAAGAATCAGGTTTTTGCATAATGTTTCATGAATATTTTTTTGATAACTACTTGCAGGTGTTGTAACATAGTAAAACGCTATCCCAACTATGTGGTGCAAACCAAAGGCGTGGGTCCGGGACCTGTTGGGACAGAAAATCTGGGTTGTTGCAGTCAGATGGCATTGTTTCATGCCAAAGAATACAAAAAGAAACAGGATTTGAACCTGCAGTGTCTACATATGGCGTCAGGTTGGTACCATTGATAATACATACACTCATATTATAACTGCCTTTTTACTTACATACAGAAGATTCTCACAACTTCTCTTGATTTACATGTATCATTTTGCTACTTGTACGTTCAAACAGCATACATACTTTCTAGTTATTGGTATCTCTAAGTTCACCATAGTATTATTATTTCATACTTATATATTCTTTAATATGACCCTGTTTCTACTTAGGGAAGAGTGACAAAATATTCCTCTATGTGCAATTTTAATTTTAGTGTATTATTAGTATTTCTATGTGTAATTGAAGAATAAAAAACTATTGTAATAAAAAACAAAAAGTAAAAAAAAATAGAATCCCAGTAAAAAATTATCACTTGCCATTTCAGAAGCAACAGTGGAAACTTTGGTCAGCGATTCTGATTCAATAATCAGCGAGAGACAGCTACTGGCACTACCAGCTGATGATGAGTAAGTTCCTTTACATACATACATGTTTTTTTATTCTTTGGAGTGTACAAAACCCTAGAGATATTATGATTATTCTTGCTAGCTTTTAGCTAAACTTTGAGATCTGATGGCATTAACATTGTGTATTGATGCTGGTTGCTAACCTAGGCTCAATGGGTTTAATTGAGCCTTAGTTATTTCCTTCAGAATACCAACCGAAAAGTTATGAACTACATAAATTAACCGAGTTATAATGACATTTTGTACATACATGCACATCACGCCTGTTTCGCTGTAGAGGGGTAGGCAGAGATCACGGATCCCCATTTGTCCCGATCCTGACAGACCACTTTCGCTTCATTGACATTCATACATCCTCTCATACACTCTCGGCGGTTATAGGTACTCCTTACATTTTGTGTAAGAAATATACAAGTATATTTACAAATAAATTACATAACAGAGTAACTATATTAAAAAATATATAAATTCAAACTTCTAGCTCAACCAAACTTGCATCTACTGGTGACGAGAAGAGTTTGTTAAGTAACAATTCGTTACTAGTAGATCAAGCGTTCCAATGCAATATTGATCTGGAGCAGGCAAAAGACTTTGTTATGAGCAACGATGAGTCCTTAACAGTATTGATTCCTAAAAGACCAATTTATACCAATGTTTACGAGTTGGAAGATGATCTTTCGTTGAGGTAATATAAGAGAGATGTATTATAGTTGTCGGAATATGTAGCGTATACTAAAATAGTACTTGTAGTAAGGAAAAAGTAGTGATAAATACTGAGGCAGCACCTTTTCAATGCATCGAGTATCTAGTCAATATTATCGTTGTTGTGTCAAATGAAAATGTTGTGTTTATAAACAGTTAATAGATTATTTCTTTCCTTCTAAATGATTGTATATCTTTCATTGCTATTGACTTAGTTTTTTTAACCATACTTCGTAAATTAACATTTACTGAAGCGTAAGAAGATGAAATACATAGTAATTTTAATAGTTACATAATTAAATATTATTAAATTAACGCATCAAGTATTTAGATACAGTATATCAAGACAAAGTATCATAAACTTAGGCGAGTATTTGCGTAAAAAGATATAAGATTTTGTCGTTCCAAAAATAGTTAGATCGCATATATATTTGTAATAACAGTAATGTTACTTTTTTACTATTAAGTTTTTTTTTGTAATATCTCTGAACAATGAATTATTTGTTCATCTATCTGCCTATACTTCGATCTGTAGCGATGTATTTTATGAGTTATTATAGCTAAACAATATATTATAGGGTTTTTAGTCTGCATTTGTAGTAATATATTATAACTAGGTAATATGAGGTATAATTTGTCTTAATTGTCAACCCCTTTTTTCAGACTGAACTGCACTAATCGACAAGTAAACAAATTTTCAAAGAAAACCCAGTTAGTTCTAGCCAAAAATAAGTGGCATACAACAACACACACTCGTTATATTGTGGACGAAATAAAAAACTTGTTGAACATGCTCAATTTGAATAAAGGTCTTCTCGATGATAATCAGATTGAAGTTAGGACCACGTTGTGGAAGAATATCAATTGGGGTACTGATGCTCCGTACTTGAACAAGTACTACAAAGTCATTAAGGAGTTCGAGTATCCATATGAGGTAAGAATAGTTATATTATAGTACATATTTTTAAGTTAGTTACTCGTAAAATAAATTACGCAACAGATTCGAGAAAAGTGACTTTAAAAGTACGTACCGAAAACCGTTGAGTATAATTGCATAGTTTTACAAAACATTTACGGTTTTGGTTTAAGTATTTTTTTGTATACTTACAAATATACATTTGTTCAAGCTTCTTGTGTAGAGTGTACCCAGTTTGAGAAACAGATGAACATGTATAAGAAGTTTAATGGATGTAGTGAAGCAATAAAGCTTTGTCAGGATTGTTCAAGGTTGAGATTGATAGTCTCGCCTTACACTGTATGTGAAGTAGAGGCGTGAATATACGTATTTATGTTCTACCTCCTGACAACATAAACTATTGAGAGCCACCTTAAACCTTGATTTTCATGTATACTTAATTTATATTCTCATGAAGTACAGGCATGAATATATTATGTACGTATGTATGTTCTTCATCATAACGTCATAAACTATTGATACCCACCGTAATCCTTACATATATTTTATATTTGTTGACAGACTCGTAGTGAAGATTGCCGTATACTCGACATACTGACGGACGAGATTGCTAGTATAGTGGACATGGAGTGTGTAGATACAAACGCCGAAATGCTCATTCCATTACAAAGACTGATCCCAGCGGTTGACCATATTACCAAAGATGGGCTAAAGATACGGTAAGTTATACATAGATATTTTCAATCTCTAACGGGTATGCTTTTTGTAGTTAGTCTTACCGTCTCAGTAGTTAGTTTTTAAATTATTATTATATTGGCTGAATTTGTGGCTTTGCTATGGTCTCTGTGTTATGAGTCACATAGAGAAAAATATGAACTATATTTCACGATATTTGTGAAATCTACAACTTCTACGGTGAGCGAAAAAACATCGTAAGGGAATCGACCTGCCTAATCCTTGGAATAGGTAATAGTAAGGGCTTGTAAATGGCGACACGGCTTATCACTTGTCACGTTACGAATGCCGACCATTTAGTTAACACGTGGTTTCGGGGTAGCCATTGAATATATAACTCCACATTTTTGGAGATGAACTTGCGAGGTTCAGATGGAATTTTTTAGGTATATTAGCGAAGGTTGGCTGGGTTTTGAAAGGACTAAATGTGTCCAAAGAATCTTTTAATTTTTCCTTTTGTATGCTACATAGAAGTGTGTGTGTGTGTAAGGAAAGAAAGAGAAAATTCTTTATTCGCTGCTTATGTTTACAGTATACTAATTTTAATATATTTGCAATATACGTATGTCTATAAATTTCTGCCTCATATTTTATGTTATTTTGTTTCCAGAGATGTTCTCGAATGGAACGGCTTTGATATCCGCAACGACATGCTAATAGTGCAGCCGAACTTAATACGGACCAATCCTTTTCACAGCGAAAACGACAAAGTAAATACTTCATATTCTTCGTAGTGTTTGTTAATTTAATTTTAAATTGTAATTTGAGAGAATTTCTGTTTATTTACCGTCAGATGGAGCTAATAGTTTTGTAGGATCAATTATTAATCCCTTTAGCAAAATATTCTCCAGTTGGGTCAAGTGATCCTTGTAATCACTAGATGGCTCTAAGTGTACTTTTACTTAACATTGTATTTTATTTCAGTCTACTGTTGAAATGGCGTCGTCAAATTGCAACGAAGTTGTGTCCTATGACGGTTCGTTGTATATTAGGATCATTCGTATGGATTACTTTAGTAATATTAGTTTATCGTGTACATTATATTCATATACGTTATAAATTAGTTTCTTATGTATTGTATAACTAGAAAAAAGTATACATAATTTAAATTATAAAGTGTACCGGTACATACTAGACACCGAAATGTTTTGAAACATTGTTACGATAGAATTTCATAAATAGCAGTACACATACGAATAGCTCCATACAAATAAGTTCATAATCCTAGAATAACTTCATGCAAGTAAAGCCTTTATCACGTTTAGCTTTATACTACGGTAAGGGAAAACATTGCGTGGAAACCGACCTGTTCCCAAACAGGAACAGGCTTGAACATTTACAGTCTTGTAAATGGCGATATGGCTCACCACCTGTCACATTAAGTACTGACTATCTGGTCAACACGTGGGTTGGAGGTTGCCATAGAATTAGACGACGCACGCACTCTCTGCAAAAATGGAAACCTCAAACTCTGTCTTCCTCGCAAGGGTTCGTGAACGCGTTTGATAACATACATACATACACATCACGCCTGATTCCCTGTAGAGGGGTAGGCAGAGATCACGGATCCCCATTTGTCCCGATCCTGCCAGACCACTTTCGCTTCATTGACATTCATACATCTTCTCATACACTCTCGGCGGTTATACCTATAACCTAACTTCACCTTTTTTGAATATAGCGTCTATCTGACTGTTATATGTCTTATTAGGCGTTTGATAAATGACAGAAAACACCAACGTTTTTAAACAATACAGCGCCTTCCTTTTTTAATCGCTATAACAGCTGGTTTACATGTCAATACAAAATTCAAGTAAAGAATAAAATTAATAGATAATTATGCGTAGGCAGAACACTATGCAGCGCGTTGAAGAGCAAAATATCTAGCCTATTGGCCATAGACAGAGAGTACAATATGGGTTTGGAACTAGAGCCAATATTTTGTCGACTTACAAGGCTAACGTTGCGAGCAAGCGTCGGTACGGACACGCCCCCGCCGCCATCTTGGATTCACAGGACATTCTACAACCTCCTTTGCATGCAGGAAAGGGCGATGATGAAGAAAGCCTCATACTTGGAATGTAAGTGAACCTTTTTGGTGATCAAACCTTTTTTGAACTCTAGATGGCTTAGAACGTAATTTTGTTTTTTAGCTGTTAATCGCATTATGGAAATACGACGGAGTTTTGGAAAGCCTTTTGGGTGAGTTTTGTTGTATTAATTTATTATTTTTTTAATTATTTTTTCAATGATACTTATACTTATATGTATAAGAATACTATTGTGTTGGATCAACATAATAAGTCGTGAGTTAGCTTTGGTCTTATAATTTAATGATGTTGAAAATTGTAAACAGAACAAATGATTACTGGAGAGAACTTCTGCACTTTTTACAATACTTTTTATTTATTTTTATTTAATTATTCTTACAATGTTAATATTGTGCGAAACTATTTTGTTTATTCTAGTCACAGACTGGCTGCGTATCTTTTAAAACAAATAATTCTTCTCTGTAAGATGTAATAACAAAATATGTAGTGTTATGCCGTATATACATTATTGTTGGTTCATGTAATGTAAATACCTTTTAGGGCTACGCTGTCAACGGCGAACAAAACAGAAATAATAGCAGGTTGGTGTTTGCAAAGTGCCAATGTTTAATGACATTTATAAAGTTGTTCCAATAGTTAATATTAGAAAAAATGTAACCATAGCGAATTAAATTAAACGACATGTTACAAGAAGTATTTAGAGATAGAAAGTAACAGTATTTTAGTAGAATTAACTTTGAGTACCTTGGTAAATTTCCATAGTTGCTTGGTTTGAAGATTTTTTATTTATAGAGCCTAATATAAATTTGGTTATATAATTACAGCGTACGATAATCACCCATGTCAGGGGTTAGAATTGGTAAATCTGTGTAAAAATATCAAACCACAAAATCAGTTGACCTGTTATCCAAATGATATCTTAGTTGAGAATAATTTAAGTTTCAATAATACGGGATCGTCCAGAAATTCCATTAAGATATCAAAAATAAACCAAACTGAATTGAACTGTAAAGTTAAAAGTCATTCACGATTAATGAGAAAGTATAAACACATTGCTAATGCGGACAAGATATTGACTACAAAATATTGTATGAAGAAATTATTGAAAACTACGAAAAGAATGGAAATGGGTAGCTGCTATAAACGGGTCACCAATCGTCTGAAAAAGGTTTGTATACCTACATAATAATCTGAAAGTTGTTATTAGTAAATTAGAAATAGTGTTAGATGAGATTACAGACAGTGACACGAATTTTTAAAAACATTCTTGTCACATATCTCACTCGTTTCCCAACGAAGGTACAGACAAAGATTATAGAGCTCTTTTTACGATCTGGGCTTAACACTTTCGCTTGATTGACACCCAAACAAAATCTTGAAAAAACGTTGTCCAAAAATACGAGCAAGTCCTCGGGTCATAAATATTACAACACTTACGAATTCATTGTATAAGGCGTGGCAGTTGCCTTAACATATTAGTTAATCATATTATTTTTATTTGTCGTTTCTCATGTCATTTTATTTTTTAGCAAATATTGTTATCTTTCTTTTTTAGACTGCTAGCAAGAAATCAGACAAATTATTACCAGAAAATCGCCCTGCTGTTACAAAGTTCAATATCAACTCAGTAACTTATTTTGAGGAAGATGAATTTAATATGTCCCAAGAAACAGTATTTCACAATGGTAAATCTTTTATACCTTAGAAATCTGTAGGTCCTTCTTATTGAATCTTTTGAAGAACTACTATGAATATACTAGCAGAGTTCTTATTATGTATTTTGAAAAAAATATATTAATCCTGATCCAGTTTGCTATCGCTGACATTCATATATCTCTCTTATACACAGCCATGGTCGGAATATAAAGGTTTTTCCGATGTCATATTTTAAAACCTAAGTCTACATCGCATATTAGTATCGATAAAACAGTGAATAATAAAAACGACAAACAAAAATCTAAAGTATTAAATTACATATTATTTAATTTATTTTCTAGTGTCTACTTTTTATATACCATTCCCAGATTCTGAACCCAGTACCTCAACTGGAATCCGACACGCACTCACAGATGCTCAATGCGGTTCGGATGCAGCGTTAGACACATATGTAGAACCTACTAATGACACATCAGAAGCCTTTGCCTCAACGTCAGAACTTCTGTGCAATAGCAAAAATACAGAGACTAACACTGAAATTGAGGTCAGGAGCAAAGCAAGTTACAATTCAAAGGGGATAAGTATCATAGATTCCGTGTCAGACTTTTCAGGGAAAACCTACCCTTGTTCTGACGACAAATTGGAGGATATACAGAAGAAATTAGAAGAGGATTTCCCTTTTGAAGATAAACAAGATGTCGCGTGTGACACAGATAGTTTGGAATATACTGAACCGTGTCATATTAGTTCAGATATATATTCTGAAGAGACTAATACACAAGATAGTTATGACGACTTATTTAGCAACGAAAACCAACAATCAAAATGTGAATTTGATTTTACAAAGCCGTTACATGAAGATAGGAGGTTAAATGATATAAGAGAATCTCGTATACCTATCTTCAGCGCTAGTAGAAGTCCAGAAAGGAGAATCAGGTCACCTAATAAAGTTAACCCAGCATTGACTACTAGCACAGAGAGTTCTGAAATTGTGTCTGATATACATAATTCAATAGAATCTAAAATGAAACGATTGTCATGCGAGGGAGTTAATGTACATAGTAGCACTAAAGGTGAATCTGTATTATTCGAAGGGGTGTGGCAAAACAATTGCATGGAAACGAAATATCAAAATAGTAAGAATCCTAGTTTAATCTCTAAAAGAAACAAGAAACCGTATGAAATATCTTCTGAATTGCGACTGAAGTTACAGAAAATGCGACACACGTACAATAATGATATTATTGTAATGAAATGTTGCTCAAATGAAACCGTGGGCCAGAAAGGAAAGACCAACAAATCCCGCAGGATACAGAAGGTAAATGTTTTAAATAACCTATAAATGTGGCTCCAAATATTGGTAGAAACAATTAAGATAACGGCTTTATGCCAATCATATATTTATTTTTGGTTAATAGACTTATTTATTAATTCGGAGATATACTCGTACATTTCTCGTAGTGCTTTTGATATATAATATTAGTTACATAGAATGCTCCAATAGAATTAATTTCAAAAACCCCTTACATTTTTAATTATAATGTAACGAAGATTATGCTTAAATCCTTATTTATTTAACAAACAAAAATTATAATATTTACAAAGTTCAAACTACTTAAAATAATTAAAATCAAATTAATCTAAAAAACTAAATGCGGGCTTCATATCTTGCTTGTCATAATATTTTTATTTTATTTTACAGAATGAAACCCCAACGATAACTAAAAGGTGAGTAATATAATAAATTGTTCATAAGTTTTTATCAAAATAATTGTTAAGTTGAATACCCTAATCTTTCGGTGATAAAAAACAGCACAACGTCTTATCTTAGTGACATGGTAGTCTATGTTTCCTCTTGAGTGGTGGTTATTTAACCCATTAAATGAGTGAATATGTTTTAGGAAAACAGGAATAAGCACGAAGGGAAAGGCTGGTGTTAAAAAATTACAGCCAAATACTGAAGACTATTCCCAGAAACAGATTGACCCTTATAATGTGAGCAACGTGAGAAATCTAAACCAAACTTACAATCCTTATTGTATAGTTATAGGCAAAACAGAATCACCTTTTACAGATTTGGACTCCCAAAGTAGTAATACTTTTAAAACAAGTACAAGAAACATAGGTCATGGAAAACGAAACTTAAGTCCGATAGTTTCGAAAATTCCCGTTACACCTAGGAATAAAACAGTCCAAGCAGAGTTAACAGATCAAGACGATGTTGACGAAAATACCATGTGTAATGAAGTGACGTGTAACAAGCCTGACAAGAATTTAAAGAATCAAACATCTAGCAGGATAATGTCTCCTACCAAAACCTTTAAATCAGGCAAGAAATTAAAAGAAAATGATTTTATTAAAGATAGTAATCATTTTCACGTAAATCCTCAGTCACGGAAAAAAATCAATTTTAACCATGAGGCATGTGAATGCTACCCCATAATTTTAAATTCGTCTCAAACGAATATAATGCGAACGACTATCGCCGACGCCAAAAACAAGGTTGGTACCCAAGAGAGCTCAGGCGTTTCTAGTCCTACAAGAAGTGCAGTATGTAAAAAATCTAGCCCTGAGTGTTCTAAACAAAGATATTCCATTACAGAAAAACTAGATGACGCTACGGCAGTTAATGTTGGTCTTGATTTGGCTAAGAAACAACCATGTCTCGTAAGAAAAAAGTCAGTCTCACCAAATAAAACAATGAATAAAAACCCAACAAAAAATAGTGATGATTCAACAAAAATAATTCAAAGAACACCTTCAGCTTCTCCTACTCGTATACCTGTGGCTAAAAAAGAAGGAAAAGCTCCAGAATCTTTGCCACCTGTGGCGAATATTTCGGCTGCACGTTCACCAATCCGAACATCAACACAGAGTAATCCGATTAAAACACCTACTTGTACTAATTGTAGTTGCAGAAAAACTGCAAAACAATTTCCTCTTGCGACGTCACCAATTCGTAATTTGCAAAATCTCACAGATCCAGACTTTATGAATACTAAATCGAATACTACTGCACCTGCATCTATCCAGGGCAAATGTCACACTGGAATTTTTTTTCTAAACGAAGCTAATTCCGCTCAGTCACATAAGAATAGAGAATATACACCAAGAAGAAAATGGAAAGATGGACCAAATTCATCTACGGTTATTAGTAACTTATCCAATAGCTCTACATCACCAACACGAATCACTCATGAAGCTAGTTGCACTGCGCGAATTCGACGTATGGATGCCGAATCTAGTGCAAAGAAAGTGGAGCTAAATTGGGATTCTGCAATGTTGACTTTAGATGACAATTTGACTGAAGATTTGAATGAGGCAATCACTTCAGACAATTGCGATTTAGATGATGAAGTCTTCACTTGTACTCAAGAAATGGATATTAGTTTTGTAACCACTTCGACGTGTTCAAAAGCGACCGTGTTTGAAAAAGGTGGTGCTGATGATCCGGCAACAGGAAACAAAGATAATGGTTCACCTTTTAGTTCTATTAAAACAGAAACTTCAGCTATACATATGATAGACACTATCTTGGAAAAACTGAATAAGAAAGACAGTATTACGAAATCATTGGCTACATTGAATTTCCCTCGCAACATGGTGGTGGATAATGAAAGCTCAGATTTTCCTTCGGCGAACGCTGACTGCTCAGGTTGTTCCGAAGGATACAATGCCGATAATGAGCGCATGTCCTCACTCCAATTCAGTTCTACGAATAATTCCTTTAATCCTCGCCATTGCGAGGATGGAAGTCATTACTTTACTAATCTGCATGAAATTAATATCCCAGAGGTAAGTTCATTTCTGCAGTAGATATAAATTTTTATGATTTACATCTAGACCCTACTCTAGATTACTTTCCCATTTTATAATAAAGTCCGTACTTTTGGTACACATAAACTATTACAACTAGATGATGTTTTTACAGACAAGACCTTGTTTACCACCTATGATGCGCAGCAGTTTATCGGTAGCAAATCCTACACCTGTCCGGCGAGTTGATCCTATTAATTTAATTGATTCAGAAACTGGAAGTTTGGCTATTGGGATCCCTCGTCAAATGGTTAGTTGTTTTCATAACTAAGTTGATGAATAGTCAAAATTGAAATGTCGATAAATTTGTATAGTAAAAAAATAAACCTGATAAATAATTCATCACACTTTCTTTTCCATTTTATATAATCCACTCCACATAAAGATTTCAATACCCGGATTGGTTTGAAATACCCACATTATCAGTTTTATTTCTTTTAAGCTTTTCTCTTTATTCCAATTTTAATTCCTTACATAATAGAATTTCAATTATTAATAAATTAACGTTTGCTTCTTAGACTTACGGAAACGCAAATATGTTCACTGCCTCTCATTCATCAAGTTGTGAGTCCTGGTTAATAGATGATATTGATGCTATTATACCAACCTGGCTATTGCAAATAATTGATAGACAGGTGAACATACTTTTTCGTTTCTAACACAGTTTTTGTTCCTACACCTTAGTAAAAATTACAAATTACAAGTTGTATTTGACTACTCTAACGTGATTATGTAGAACAGTCATAACCCAATTAGACTTTGATCCATTAAGTATAACTATCGTGAAAAAAGTATAATTTTTGAGAAATATTTTTTCAAAATAGGTCTTTGTTATCCATAGTTCATACACCAGTTAAAAAAGTAGTTTTTTACAATCAATAAAACGATTCTCTTGCAATGCCCGAATCCATTAAACTTTGTAAGGATAAATAAATCTGAAATATAGGTTATTATATTAGCAGGTCTATCGCCTGAAATTACTCGAATCTCTTAAGATACACCAGTAAGTATGTAGTAGCTTACATTGACGAGATTTTACTCAAAGTGGTTTACAAAGTCTACAAACTCTGTATGTCTTACATTTAACGTCACTTTATGCTAATTAGGATATCCTACCGTCCTTTCTAGGCCCCCGAATTAATTCCATTAGGTTCAGTTGCCCTAAACATACCACTAGATGAACAGATGCTGGATTTGAATGGAAATATAGCGGAGAATCTGCGACTTGGAACCGGAGCGGGCGACGGACTTGGAATGCACAGCGATCAGTCCCAAGATAGTTCTGGACACGGAAGTTCTCTGACTTCTAGTTTGCTGGACTCTGGGCCTCACAGTGAGGTAACTAAGCTACTCTTTTTGAACAACAATTTAAACAATCTATTCTTTTTAACTTTTTTTTTTACTGTCAATCAGCCTTATAGGAGCAGTTCTCCTCTGGACATAGGCCTGTCTAAGGGCACTAGTGACTTTCATCAAGTCAATCGTGCACTTTGCAGGGAGTGTCCGTAATTAGGTTTACCTGTTACAGTTAAGATTTCCAACAAGCACAACACTCTTGAGTAACCCATTGCCACCTTAGTCTACGATATCGATATATCGATAGACTATGACTACTTATTTTGGTTTTTTGCTCCTTATGAGATACCCAGCATTGAATTTTGGTCGCTAACCCAACTATAATGTTCTACGTTTCGACTCCGAATGTCGCCTTGCTGCATCCTTCCGCAAATTATTTGTACGTAGCTACCCTCACTCAACCACAATATTTGGCCCAGATAGGCATGTTTCTGGACCACGTAAAGCGTCTTACACTGATCCTAATCGGATTTGGGATTGAACGTGTCCGTAGCATCGTCCAAGTTCATACGAAAGCCGCCAGACAATGAGTAAGCGATGAAACTGTGAAACAACCCCCACAAATTATGCAGCAACTACACCGCAAAGGTGCTCGAGGTATTTGCCATAGGTATTGACCCAGTCCAATCGAGAGCCAGGATGAGGTCCTCTACAGTAACTGTAACTGTTTCGAGGTCACTATATTCCTCCTATCCAATTAACTTCATTCTTCACATCTCTGCAACTATTGCAGTGCCGTACAGATCCCTTGAGGTCATGTCCCCTTTTTTAAACAACGTAAAGTGGTGGACAATAGCCTTTCTGTCACTTAGTTGTTTAAGACCCACCCTAATTTCGCTTTCCTCAACAAATGGGAGATCGTCTGTGAGCTTGGGTATCAAAAAAGCTCTAGCTTCGTATCCTTTACTTTTATCTGGCGGAGGCTTAGCAACATGCTAGGTCTGTTGCACAAATCCTTGATATTAAGTTATAATTAAACCCATTTACGCTTAGTCGCTGTATTAGACAGTTGTCATTGATCACAGACCATGTAAAATTGAGCTTCAATTATTTGGCAGGTAGTAATCATGGATGCAATGGACTTTGAGCCGCCTTTTGACGTGATGAGAGATGCTAACAGTGATCCAGGGGTCCGAACTATTCAACCTGAAGGGCCTGTGAGAGCTTTAGGAGGTAAGCAACTTTACAATAAACAAAAAAGACAATAATTCTATCAAAAGCCCTTGTGGAACAGTTTCAAGTACTCGATTTACATAGAACTGTAGAGTTACAGATTTTATGGCCACCTACAACCACAATGTCAATCAGATAGACAGCACTTAAAGTGATTTCTTCTTAACGTTAATTTTATTGACCCTTGTTCCTTTGTTACCTTCAAAGAATTTTCAGGAAGCTCCTTTTGTTGCCTTGTTTCATTTACTACTTTTTAAGAATATCCAGGAAGAAATTCACCTAGTATTACTTGTTCCATTCACTACTATTTAAGAGGCATTTGAAAATAAGTCCTCTTTCTTTCAGATACCTTAGCTGCGCGGTCCGGGATGGAAAATGTTTTGGCTACTTCCGACTTCGACGCAGATGTTAGTTCAAACGAAAATGGACTTAGTGAAGACTGACATTAAAAGTCTCATTCCAACGGTTTTCAAGTCTTTCGATAGCTTGCTTGCTTTTGCAAAAGTATGCTAAAGTGTCATTGTTGTGAATTCGTAAAATTGGTCTTTGGGCAGTTTATATTGTGTTGTGATTGTTTTTGAGAATATTGTTTGGGGTCTTAACTATAGACTCATTTTTGATGTGTTTACAAAATGAAAAAAATATATATGATTTTCTTTACCTTTGGGTTTTATTTTATTTCTATAAATTCAAATCTCGTTCCCAATCTCTACTTTTCGGGGTGTGCAGGATATTGATATTGTGGTTAACAATTTCAGATATAATATGTGTCCGTTATACCTGGGGCCCAAGGCCATTAATGCTTTTTGCTAAATCTCATTAGTGGCTTCGGACGCTGGTCGATTATTTATTAAAGGTAATTTACGACATGCAAGTATTTCGAGAAATCTTGAAGAAAATTACTATGTTGAGATTCTCACTGTTAGGATACTATGCTGTTACTGACTTCAGCTTTGATGAATCAGTTTAGATTCAGGGGATTATGGAGGGAATAAAAGACTTCGTCGAGGAAATTTCATTTTTGCATTTATTTATATTGTACAATCTTATATGATTTATTCTGCAAAATTTTACAGGCGAGCAAGAATTCATATATAAAACAGTAGCTCGTTTATATTGTACATAACCACTTTATCCATTATAGTGAAAACATGCATATAGTTTATTTTAGGATAATAAATTACTTAATACTAATTAATGTTTGGTTCTTTATTAAATACAATATCAATAGGATTGCACTATTCTGAGAAATTACAGAGGTTCCGTTACAAAGTCTAAGACAGGGCTCGCCGATGGACTCTCAGTGATTGATAAGTAGACAGATGTAAGCGAGTACAGAGACATGTCATTTAAACCTACGACTTTAAACTAATTGGCCGACGCCACAATACTAATTATGTAACTAAATTATACGGAATGGTTGGCAATCATTACGATTATTGTGGAATACAAAACGCTATATTACTTGGTATCGTTACTAGTTGTAAAAAGTAGAAAGGATTCCTCGTTAGAAAAATCTAATAGTATGAATGAGATGAGGATATCACAAACGTTGCGCGACACCGCTCGGC
The DNA here is from genome assembly GCA_030578115.1 of Leucoptera coffeella. Classification (NCBI taxonomy): domain Eukaryota; kingdom Metazoa; phylum Arthropoda; class Insecta; order Lepidoptera; family Lyonetiidae; genus Leucoptera; species Leucoptera coffeella. Next base: position 97,562 of record JAMBLF010000503.1, read on the forward strand.
GTCGAGGGCCACGCGGACGCGGCCATAGCGGCTCGACCTGCAGTAGTAAGGTAACGACTAATCAGATTTAATATATTCCATTACTTTAAGGCAGTGAAACACCCAACTTAAATTAAAGAGTTTGTTGGGGACGAGATTACCTAGCTAATATTAACTAGTAACGTATCACTAGACCGGGGACCCTCTACAAAATGGTCGCCACCAATATTTTTACACTATTTACAAATTCTTAAAATTAACAATGACGTATCAGATTGGTAATAAAAAGATTTACTTCCGAATGTTTATTACAAATGAGTACCTAGCTATCTACTACGCGTTCGATCTAATAACTGTTCTCTCGAGAGTAAATTTGAAGCTTTAGACGTAACACGGCACGGGCCAGCATCAAGCGCCGAGACAGTCCATCGGCTTCACTCACAGGTTCACGTACTGCACAACACGACGCCAACGCACACAATCTATACCACAACGACACATCTCATACCGGAGGAAGTAACGTAAACTAGACGAAATCTAAACACGCTTGACATCAATTAACATGTTCATAACACGCGCATTCCTTCTCAACCCTCAAAGAAGCGACGCGATAACAATAATTTACAAAAACAATGACAATCGAATTGTTAAGAGGAAGAAATGCGCGCCCATTTAATAGTGCATTAAACTACACATCTCATAGAAGTAACAGACAGAAAATACATACCAAACAAACAATTATTTAAAAGCTTTGAATCTACGAAACTTAGTGCATTGTGGTTCGCTATTTTCGTACCAATGTTTTTCTACTGAGCTTTGCCAATTTATACCAAGTGATGTTCCTTCAAAACACGATTGAATAAACTATGTAATCTGCCACAATTCACTAAATTTCTAAGACTACATAACGTCTAACAAGTCGAACGACCGTAAGGAGTAGAACTTATTGCTTTACCAATCCATTTCGTAGACAACTTTCCTGCAATCGTGCAGTACTAATTAATTAACGATTTTAATATTTTGAATAATGTTATCACAGAAAATCATGTATTTACAAAACACACACTAGGTGCCTTACGTAACCTACTGCATGATTACTTAACTGTGTTTGATGGACAGTAATCAAATGAAATAATTTGATCTAGAACTCAGAACTATTATGTTATTTTTATGTATTAGATGCACAGAAAGAAAATGGTATCTTTTTAATAATAATTAAAAAAAACAGTGCCGCCAATAAAAAAATATATAACCAACTAAAATGTTTCTTACTATATTGGAAATTTCGAATATTTTCTGCGTATGTGGTGAACCTGATGTTTTCTGTTTTACGCTAACTGATACGTTACTCTTCTATTTTTATAAATCCAAATTGTAATGAAGAAAGTCAACTTATATGATTAAATATTACCAAAAAATAAGATTAGGCATGTTAACGTAGAGTTATGCTTATTACTGTCCACCTTATAAAGGTATGTTGTATGTTGATGATCAAAATAGATTATGGATACAATATTGAATAGAAGCTACCTGAACAGACTGTTCGCCTGGTGAATGCTGAGCTGAGCTTTGGACTCGCGGATCTTCAAGTTGACTGTCAATGACTACAGACACACGCTAAAGAGATTTCATTGATCAGTCAGGTTTCAAAATGGTAAATCTTATTCTCCTACTTTAAACTTTAATCAAACCAGCGACAAAATATCAATAAACGATACAGTATATCAATTAGTTTCATAACAATCTTAATTCACGTGGAGTTTATTTTTCACATACAATTTGTTAACTATTAAAGTATTTTTAAATTTTAATATGTAACGTATAAAGCACTTGGGGGAAGGACAGCAAATTCAATAAAAACGTTAATTACATTAATTCAATTTAATATTAACTAATTAAAAATTATTAGTTATGTAAATATTTTACATAATACTATGAATAAAATGTCTATGCATTCCCGAAGTTGCGACGCGACGCGGACGCCGTCAGTTGGCGCGCCCACATAGTCTGGCACTGTGAACTCCTACCTTATAGAAATAATGAGTAAAATTGTCAGCGAGTCACCTTGTGAGGTTAGCTAGAGTTCGCGCGTGAGTATCATAGGGAATGCGCTTGGTGGTCGGGCGAGGCGGGAAGCGCGCGCACGTCCCGGTGGGAGCGCGCGCGGCTCTGCTGCTAGCACCAGTCGTCCTCGTCGGAGTCCGAGTGGCGCGGCTTGTACCCGTTGGGCAGGCGCGGGCCGGCGGACGCGGGGGACGGCAGGTAGCGCGCTCCCCCGCCGCGGCCCATCGCCAGCGCCGCTTCGTAGCTGAGCGGCGGCGCCGGCGGCATGCTCGCGTCCCCGCGGTCGCTCTCGTAGCCGCGGCTGCGTCTGGAAACGTGGTAGAAGGGTTAGTGAGGCATTAGGTCTGTCTGACATGAGTGGAATACATGATGCATCGATATACACGAAAATCAGCTACTCTTATTCGATGAGAATGACGATCTTATTAAGTAAAGTAAGATATCATAAATATTAGTGGAAAGGGTCTCTAAATAAGTTATAAGTAATGGTACCATGCAGTCGTGCACACAGAATTCAAATAGCATATTGATGTCAAGTATCACAATAGCATAAATTGTGATATACCTTTCTCTAGATCTATAGTCTCGGTGAATCAGTCTTTCAACTTCTCGGGCGTACTCGAACTCGTCGTGCAGAGGCTCCAGCGGCTCTCGCATCGTGTGCCTCAGGGACAACTGAAACAAAAGCCTTCCTTAGAACAGGGAAATAGTTGTAATGATTCGTTTCTTCAGAAATTAGATTGCTTATACAAAGTTAAGAATAATGTGGACTTAGTATTGCATCATTATCTTGAATCAAAACGATTTCCCTCACCAGAAACGATATCTATATCAACAAAACTTTCTCACACTGATACAATTCCCATCCGCGCAGAAGAATTCAAAATGCACTTCCCAGGGACACTTTCTACCAAAACTATACTAGAATCAAAGAGATTCCCACATTAATCCCTTAGTTTCCTTACTCCTTTGAATACTTACATGCGAGGGGCTATGCGCCAGCTTTGTCTGCGGGTACGCCTGGCCGTGCTTGACCTGTAGCGTGGACGGCTTAGTGGGCGTGGCCGGCAGCTGGCGCCCTCTGCCGCGGCGCATGCCGTGATCCCACGACCGGTCTCGCCAATCCCGATCCGAACCTGCCGGGGCCCAAACTACTTTTTTAATATTACGACGTTTGAGCATAGAGTTGTAGGGAAAAGTAGTTTATTATTGTATTGGAAAACGGGAATTGGATAGTTATTTTTATGAATAATGTTTGGTATTTGGTAGTTGCTTTTTTGGTAGCTTATTAAATGTTGCAACATTATAAAAATATCTGTAAGTCGTTATTCCAATCAGAAACCTTTGTCATTATTTTCTGATCAAGTAAAGTATTGCATGATATCATTTATATGTAGTACATAGTATGTTATTTTTAAAATCAGAATATTCAAGTCGTATCAAATCAGTGAGGTTATTATATGACTAATTGTAAATTAGAAAAGATATGACCTTAATTATCAAAAAAGCGCATTTGATTTGAGTGCCATTTGGTAGTTTGCTTGCATTGCAGCGTGCTTGTCATACTTATTGTAATAAATATTATATCGCCCACATAATAATAGGTGAAAACAGGTGTGCAAACAATTTTCTCGGTTTTATCAACAGTAGCCACGTATGAAATGGGATGAAGTGCTTGAATGCTACTTACAAACAAATAATGAATTACGATCGACTTCAAACATTAAACTCAGTATATTTCAAAGTATTAAATTATGTTAAATTGGTCTTGGGTAAAAAGCGAAATAAGAGACAATATTTCTATATCAAGAAATATAAAATCGATAAGATTAGAACTAAATTAATATTCTCTTTTGTTCATACTAGGTGTTTTGAAGTCGATCTTAATCAAAAAGAATGATAAAAATTACGCCTGCTGATTACGTTTACTCGTTCTATTTAAATAAATTATTATTTATGCATCATGAATGTATTTTTTATTATTAACGATATTTAAATGATTAGTTTTATAGGTGTTCGATGAATAAACTACTCATATTTTCATCACGGCCATCAATAGAATACTTTATTTAAGATAATTTGAATAGTATTTCATTAGGACATGTCTTAAATTTCTCTAACTATTTATTCCTTAGCATCGAAAACCTATAAAACCTTATATTATTAAACGTATTACTCAAAGAGCTTCAGTGCTGCGTAATGAACATGTATGAGGGTTTATCTGAATGCATGTATGTAGCCAGGCGGTCAGCCTCACCGAGGGTGTGATGTGGTTGACTGGGAGACCTTGAATGCAGGCTCAGGATAGTCGTCGGGTACAGCACTCTTCTTCTCCCTGTCGTATAATACCTTAATGTATAATCGTTGCCATGGAAACCTTAGAAGGCCTCACAAAAATATTCGAAAACTTCAATATTAGGCTAGTATTTAAATCGTCATAAAATACGGAATCGCTCATCAATAATAGCGAATTGCACACCAAAATAATACGATCGCAAATCTTTCTTTTACGTCAATATGTATTTTTGGAGTACATTTCGGAATTTAACATATAAATTTGTTATTTTTTATTATATTACGCATGGCTCTAAGGATTCCACTCGATGATATTGTAAATTAAAAGTGTGATTACGTAAATTTAAACCGTCGTAAATAACTAGTCAAGAATAGACGTTTGTGTGAATTCTGAAGCTTGATCAAATTCATATTGATCAAAGATTCAAATAGTCAACTTATAGTTTTATTATACATAGTAACGGGTCTGTCGGTATGTAGCTAAGGCGATGCAAGCAAAGGTTATACAAAACTGCGTGCTGTATCATTGCAGCAAATGTGTCACTATTACAAAGCTAAGTACAGCATGCTACATATAAATTAATGGAAGTCTCGAGATTCGGAGCTTAAGCTTTTAACGCTTGGGAAATGATATGAACTTAAAATTTACTGAATTCTCTAAGGACTAGAATTATTAAAATTTGAGTCTAGAATTTAGATCTAAGTGAATGAATATTGGATGATAGGTGTAAATCTTTAAGTCACTAAGCAAATATGTTAATATGTTACAGTATTGAAATCTTAAGTTTAATGCTTATACGTAACTATTGGCATCGGGTAAATTGAACACAGAAAATGTTTGCATAGCTGTTTTTCGGACAGTATATACTGGTGGGTATGCACGTGATTTATTAAAATAGCTGAATAACTTATGCAGTAGCTAAGAATTAATGTTACTTAGTAACAAGTGGCGGAGGCAAAGCATGAACACAATTCGTTAAAGAAGCATTCAGCAATTTTCTTTACATAACAAACACCATAATTAATAGTAGATATATTTACATACATACATACAATCACGCCTCTACATCCCTAACGGGATAGACCTGATTGCAATCTTGAAAAACCTTACGACGTGCTTTCGTCACACTAATATCCATTCGCTTTTTCATGCATACTCTTCTCTTATTTTTTTATTACATTCTGTTTATTTTAAATGAATAAATCACCATGTTGTATTACACACATGTCTAAATGATAATCCAGTTACATAGTTATGTAACATTAATAAAAGATATTTATTCCACAATAATAAGATTTAATATTAAACTGACTATAATATATACGAAATACTAAGCTAAAGAGAAGGCATCAAAAACCTTCATGTTCCGTGGCGAGTGAGAATACAAACTAATTACTTCTTAGAAAGATTCTACCGACTGTGTGCGTGCTAAGATACTTTTATATTGAGAAGGCAGAAGCACACAATATACTGTGAGACTGTAGTGATACTGATACTCTAGTTTTACCTTGCGGATGGTAATGGTGGGACGGTCGGTGAGGTCTCGAGTATCTCTGATGTTCGTGTTTCACTATTTCAACGACGTTGTTCACTGTGTCCGAGAAACCGATCTCGTGGTGGTATCCCCCGTAGTGGCCGCGTTTTCTTGGACTGGGCGTTCTTCTGCAATATTAAAAAAGAATAATTATAGAAAACATACATATACTACACGCCCGATTTCCTGTAGAGGGTTAAGGCATAGATCAAGGATGTTCATCCCCGATCGTGACAAACCATTCGCTTCATTAACACTTATAAATACTCAGTGGTTATAGGTATTTCTAACATTACCCTTTTTCGTTATATAAATAATAGAAAAATATTTATTCTTGGTAAGTAGGTACCCAATAAACAGTAATATTACTACTACTGCACTACTGTAGGGCATCGATACAATTTGAGGGAGTAGTAACGTTGATATGACGTACACTCTTTTTCGTGGAATAATTAAGTCAGACTTGGCATGCAATATCCATGCAATGATTTATATTAGAAGGTCATTGGATATTATCAAATTGAGAACTAAATAGAGACAAGTTGTGTTAAAGTCTTTATTTATGGACAGATGAACTTCAGACTACTTCGTAAAGGAAATTGATTGAGCTGTATCTGTAAGTATGTATTCATACTTCTGATTTCTGAATTAAATGGTTGTTTGTTAATTGTTTTTGTTAGTCAACATGCTTAGTTTAACTTATCATATTGTTAATTGGTTAGTCAAATCAAAATAAAAAACTTAAAATACCAGAACTCAAAAGCGTAGTCATTTCGATTTGCTCGATACCGTCTCTAGAAATTAAAAAAACATGTTCTTAAAAAAACCAAAAACAGAAGGAATAACATAAAAAAGGTTAAAAATAAAAACAAACAAAAGAATCAAGAACCAATGTTATATACCAATGTATGAAAAGACGATAAGATCTTATTAAAATACCCCAAAATGTACCTTCCTACTTATTGCCTAAGTACATACACTTACAAGTAGGTACCTATGTAAGTATCTACTTGTAAGTTAAGTGTAGACATAAAGAATTGATCAACTCTCACCTTAGGCTCGAAGATCTCCCATGATGACCATTCTGATAACCATGAGCCGCTTGCAACCTCGTTTCATCCAAAGACTCCATGGAGGCGTGATGGGACTCAACATCCTGCAGTTCCAATACCTAGAGACACAAAAATAAATAAAAAACAAGCAGGGTTACGTATAACCACAAAGGTATCATAAAACCAGAAATTCACTGTCCCATACTTACAAAATATCAAATGGTGCTATATATGAATACATGCATGTGATAAGTGAATAAAACTCATGCGTTGCAAGTGTTTAATTCATAATTCAACTTACCATAACCGTACTTTAAGTTCATGCAAGAGCTATATAGTATATTATGTATATTAGAAGGTTCTACATGCATTCTACAACAGTTGTGTTCTGTATGTTCTGGTTTTGTATTGATGTTGTATGTCACAGTTTAAGTAAAATAATTTAATGTAATGTCTCGTCTAACTGAGACTATACTTCTAAGTTAAGCTATTCTAATTATACGATTAACCTATTGACAAATACCTCTTACAAATGTCTGGAAGACTTGGCTAGATTAACACATTGTGATTAGGACTATATCCGATTCTACCAACATCTATATTTCACTTTAAACCCTAACGTAACGCTTTAGTCTAAGGTAAAATATCGATACAACATTGACAATGACAGTTCTATGAATGGTATCTAAAGGTCACACCCAATTAGCACATACAGACAACACTTATGTAACCTAAACATGATGGACCCAAGCTCCAAACTACCACATATCGTAGACGTATCAACGATATCGGAACATCGATCACACTCTCACACTTAAGACTATTTGATCGGTACTAAACAATTTTTGGATAAGTATTTTACTTGACGTTATAGGATTTTGTTTGTCAGTAATCACCTTTTTGCTGTTCCTGAAACAAAAGAGAGAGTATATGATTAAATGCCTTTTTTAGTTTACTACGTTAAAGACAAAAAAATATTTTGTATTAGGAAACCAACTGGATTTTGCCGTTCGCATAGTCATATGCTGATTGCCATTGTAAGTCAGAGCTTTGAGAGTTCCGGGAATGATCCCCATCGGGACATCAATCTAATAAGATAGCATTTGCATAAGACAATTTCTGTGTTCAGTAGCTCAACCAAGATTAATGGCTGATTTAGATCAAAACAATCCTAACTTACAGTTCAGGTTAGTACAGAATTTAGGCTAGATAAATTTATATGTACGAGATATTCTTTCAAAATACATAACGAGAGAAAAAACACTCAAATCGTATACTCACTTTTGTGTCTTTCGTGTGCTGCGTCGTGCGAGGTTGGCCAGCATGTGCTCGTCCGTGTGTCCGTCGGAGCCTCCGTTGGGGACCTCCTGGCTGAGCGAGCCAGTCCTGGAGCCCGGCGCCAGCCCCGCAGCCACGTCCAGCAGGCAGTTAAAGAACGACGATTTCTGCACCATGCGTACCAAATGACCAACCATACGTCCCTCACTCCCTTTGCGCATGCCCATGTTAGCCACTCTTAGTCTATACCTACAGCCTACATGAGTCTGCGCAAATCTCACATCGTACCGCACTGTCCATGCTGGAGTCACACTTGCCTACTGTGTCTCTGTTTAGTGTCAGATTCCAAGTGATGGACATTGAGTATGATGAAGCTGAATGTAATGTAAGTCAGATCTGTAACTGCGCTGTTGAAATAACTTTTACATGTTAGTAGTAGTGTACAGTTGTACTAGTTCTATGGATGAAATCAAACATAAGCGAGTCGGACGAACGCAGTGCTACATTGTACAAGTGTGCAGTTCAAAGCTGGAGGCAGGTAATCGGCAACAAATTATACCAAATCTTCGATCAAAGAATAAGTTCGTTATCAGCATGCACATTTTTATATAAAGTAGGTACTTAATTAGGTAACTTCTTTGCGGTTTAAATAAAAATAGCGGAGCGGTTAAGCGCAATATTCGACAAAACTTAGGCTTCTATATGATAATTTATTGAGCCAAAATGTAAAAATAAAAGATCTTATACTAGAAAAGAGACATGCAATAAAATATTAAATCCCATTATGCAATTTGCTACTTCCTAAAGAACTCGAGCAGAAATTTTATGAAGATAACAGATGGTTGAAACTGATTCTAATAGAATTTCTACGGCTAATAGTTTGTTACAAGATTACGAGATCGATTGGCACGCTTTTGCAACTATAGGACAGCATGTCTTAACTAACTCATACAGAATGCACACTCGTAGATAGAACTGTGATATGCTTTCACACGCTAGTGCGTTGTTTCTAAGTCTAAGTTCATTGTTCATTATTTGCATAAAAACCATGAAAACAAGAAAACTTCAAAATAGATGCTAGAAGAAATATCACAAAAAGTTTCTAGATTTGTGCAAAAGAAATAAATATAGTTTTCATTTCTTAAAAATGTAATACTACCGGCTGATTGGCCGTTGAAATATTTGCGCCCAATGCCTGAAAATTAAACCACCAATGTAACGGACTCGATCACGAATCGAGTCTCATCTACTAGTGACCTTGTATTGTTGTATGAGTTAGAACATTTTAACAAGAAAGCATCATCAAGTACGCTTCTTTTAATAACTTAGCGCAACGGAACTGTTTAGGTAACAACAATACATCCACATATTAGACAACACAATGATCTATTCAAACTAGCTACCCACATTTATAAAAGTTTCTAAACAAAGGGTAACACGGGATCCAAATCGGATTCTACTTGGACATTTCGAGGTTAAACGTTTTACATTTGGCTCAAAGATAAATCTAAGTACTTATTGCGAAATTGGTAGATCCATTTAATCTCTTTCTACCTTCACAACGCGCCGCCTCTTAAAAGTGTTAACAAATAAGTGCATTAAATAAAACATCATCATACCGGTACTCCATCTTCAGATCGACCGAATCTAGTCGATCTCCAACTTTCTAATACGAGAAGGCCTGCGTAGATTTTACCAACAGTCAGTTTCCCATTATTTAGAACGTCTTTTCTGGGAACTAGGATGTCGAGCATCTTCCTGGCTTGCATTGGCCAGATCCTTGTTATGGTTTCTCTCAATTCTTCGTCAGCTTGATCCATTTCTTGAGCTGCAATATTGACAATACATTAATTACAGCACATGTCGTGTTAAAATTTATACCTCCTGCCAGGTAGATTACCATCTGAAGAAAATACCTGCTAGTGATTGGATGACAACAAAAGAAGACGTTTTTTGATACATTGTCATAGACTAATTAATGATATGAGCCAAACCATAGTGTGTTACAAACTATACTAATGACACAAAAAATGAAAATAAATTCTAAACTAAATTTTGCCATATTATTGCTGCTCGTAAATCAAGACAAAACTCTCACCTGATCTCATTTTGATGTTCAAGTTCTCCCGTATGAGGGCAAACAATGTTGTTGTAAAGTTCACTTTCCCTTCATCGTCTACCGGCATATTCATTCTAATGAGTTTCTTGTACGCCAGTCTGTTTGGACATTTGTTACCGAAGCCCAAAGGTGGATCCATATTCTTCAACATATCATACATCTCAGTGTAGTGAATCTTCCCACTGTGAACAGAATAACAAGTTGCAGGTTATTTCATAAAACATATACATTCACGTCACTTTACCCCAGGTGTTTAATATTTGCTACGTCAATTTTGGTCAAATTATTGGTATCCTACTGGCATATACCTATATATAAAATATTATAGTTATTTTCAATCTTATAGGTGCTATCCTAATATCCAACAGACACCTAGCAGCCGCAGTTCTTTAGTTGACTACTATGAAAAGAAATTAACTATTTAATAATGTTCCAAACAATCACATAGTATTTCAAGCAACATTCCTTAGTATTATATTGAATTCTATCCGTGTTGACTTACGTTGCATTTGGATCGTACTCTGCCCATATTCTTACGAACTCATCGAGATGGTGAGCGCCAAGTATGGAGGAATCTCTCGTTAGGTAATCGAAGTTGTCCATAATGACAGCGACGAACAAGTTCAACATCTGGGAAAGATAAATATTTATAATAAAAAAAATACGAAATTATATTACAATACAAATTCAATTTCGTATTTATTGAATGTATGTGACTCCTATCAGTGAACATGGTCTTGAATTCACTTCTGTGCCTTATACTAAGCATTTGTTCTTCAATATCAGAATTTCCAATCAGATTTACATGGTCATAATATACATCATATAATTCAATACCTTTATCTTTATACTCGACTGTCCTTATTGTTCTTTAAGAACCATACAAAAAGTTAAATTAACAAAAACAAAGTCTATAACTTACCAAAAATGAGCAGAAAAAGATGAAAGAGACGAAATAAGCATAGGACAGAGTGCTACCACACTGTTCATCGAAAGGCTTATTCGCCTCCTTCGCACATTTGACAGGCTTGAGACAACCCAACATAATGTCAGGCCAAGCCTCGCCTGTCGCACACCTGAAACATAAAATGGCTCTCACAGCTTCTCTTCAAGATTTAAGTATCAAAAGCTATAATAATCTATTCGCGTTAAGAAAATATTGGCATTGTAGTTACCCAGCTAGGTCAGGCATCTTGACCAATGAGACGTAAGCAAATGAGGAAAAGTTTCAGATTGACCAATTGGAGAAAGCCCTAGTCGCGTCCGATTGGTGAAGAGGCGTGGTTTAACTGAATGACTACGAGGCGTCACTATTTTCTTAATGCGGATAGAATATAATAATCTCAAGCGTTTAGGTTTAGGGTTGCATGCATTAACAAGCATGCTTTCCTAACTATACAAACGTCAATGTATTGTGCCATTAACCCTTCGCAATTGTTGACAACCTTACCTGAATAATAGCATGAGTGCTTGAATGAAGCTCTGAAAATTGTTGTGTCTGTTGATCGCTGTATCGGGTGATAACTCAATATTTCCAAATACCTGTGCCCAAGGAGATATAAAATGCTAAGTCAACGTCAGTGCTTACAACCCTCGACCTAAGCTCAATCCCCGTGTTACACGTCCTATTACAACAACTACACTAATCACTAAATTATACTTTACGTTACAAGAAAAACTAACAATCAGTCTATTTTTTAACATGAATCTAATGTACTCAGGTCCTTTTCGAAGACTTGCATGATGGGTCTAAAACTCGCTAGTATGAATAACTGATTTATTTACAATAATGCCATCTACCGACATCGACAAACAAAATGCAATCGAACATCGTATTCAGACAATGCATGCGTTGAGAATAGTCCATAGATGCATCACACCACCAAGACTCATTCTCTCTAAATTGTAGTAGTGATTGTCAGGGATCGACACTACTACGTCATTTCCATGACGTCACGCTCACCGAAAGAGGAGCATAAGGGCAGCGACGAAAGTTTTAAAGTTGTTATGCCTGTTGATGGCAGAATCAGGATCGTATTGGATGTTTCCGAACACCTGTCGTTACAAAGGCATCAATTTGTGTTCCAAAACTAAACTAACATGGTACCTGATACTGGTATGATCTAGTTATCACTACTGAGATGATTAAAAATAAATTTGTCAAAATTATTCGAAAATAGGACATGTTTCAATCTAATATAGTTAAAATCCCCGTATCGTGAATTATTAATAAAATAACAGGGAACGATACAGACCTGCATTCCGATGATGGCGTAGATGAAGAATAGCATCGCGATGAGAAGGCACACATAGGGCAGAGCTTTGAAGCTTTGTACAAAGGTCCAGAGGAGTATTCGAATAGTATAGCCTTGTCTAAGCAGCTTGATCAGTCGCGCGGCTCGGAAAAGACGCAAGAAACCAACGTTGAACGTATTTTCCTAAAACAGAACACATCGATAAATACAAATTTCATAATGAGATGCGAGACAAATCTTTTGATTCTAGCTAAAGTTATTTTTTATCCGTAAAGTTCACTACAATCCTTAACAGTATCTACAATGTAACAACGGAAAATATTATGTTTTGCTATGGATATCAATGAAGAAACACCATCCAAATTATTAAAATAGCTACTCTAAAACACGCACACACACAAAACCGTATAAATTTTATGTTATACTGCTAGGAAATATTGAATTTCGATATTTAACCAATAACTAGAAATTTTCATGCGACTATTGTCAGAAACACCTCTAAACGTAGTAAAACATACTTTAAATTTATTAAATATACATTATAATAATAGTAATGAAATAAAGTCCATTATTTGGACTTTACATTCAATTAATATTATGGTCAATAAACCTGAGATTTCTACTGGAACATTTTCAACAAACAATTTTATTTTATTACGAAACTCCTATATCTAATAAAAAAGAAGTTCCGACAATTCTATTCGATCTATTCTTTTTTGAAATTTCAAATTCTAGCAATACGTGGACTAGCCAACACTATGGAAAATGCATTTGTTTTATTGAATTTTCTAAGACTTTTCGAGCTATAACCAATGTGAGTTTTTTTTACCTGCTGACACGATATGTCAGCACAATTTTCAGCAATGTCGGTCTGTAATCAGGACATGAATAACTTATGTTATGACATATCAATAAAAAATACCAATCACAGCATCCACGCTGAAACGTTATTGGGTAATTATGTGACATATAGGGCACAAATAAATAAATTTTTTTATTCAATTTTTTGTTATGTTACTAGTATCAGTAAGTAACGTTTGATTTTTTCTTCATTCATTGATAGACTTAGTCAACATAAATAATTATTCTTAGCTTGGTAGTTACATAATTACCCAGTAAATGTTACTTACTAATTCCTCGTTCTATGATGTAAATTTGTCAAATAAAACTGAAAATAAATCCTAATACTTAAAGTGAATTTGTAAATAATAAAATTATATTCCACTGCTTTCACCCATACAACATTTTCATTATTGCACCTGGTTAAGTAGTTTTTAGTAGTTTCAGTATGAAAATATTGAGAAAACAATAAGATATTTTTAGTAAATAATAATGTGAATAAAATTGTAAGATTGTGTAAATATTTTGTAATGAAAAATTATGTGTTTGTAGTAATTCAAAACTGAAGTAAAGCAAAATTAGTAATTTATAAATAACTAAAAAGCCATTAATTGAACTTAAATGTAACTAAAGATTAGTCCATATTATTTAAAGTAAAAAAAATTAAAAAATGTTAGCATTGGTAATGTAAATTGTAAAAAGAGAATATTTAGTATAAATAAACAATTAAGGTAAATAATACTCACGCCAAGTTCCATGATGAGAGCATCTATTATGCTTCCAATGACCGTAATAAAATCAAATGTGTTCCATGGGTCTTTGAAAAAATTCTGGAAAACGTTAAAAATAAATTCACAAATCATGATTTATGATAATATTTTAAAACATGGAGAGATCGATCGAAATTTAACAAAAATAACGACTAGCAGATAAGACGAAACATTTTAGCAGTGGTATTTTTTTATCTAGTCATTGATGTTTCAGTTTGATATAATTATATTGAAACCAGCACTAGTCATACAATTCTTCTTGTAATGTCATAAAAGGTAACTAAGGAATTTTCGTTATCTATTTAGAGGTACTCTAAGTAAAATATCACAAATTGCCCTGGTTTTCTAGCAAATAAATTCAATGAGTAGGCTGAAATGACTAAGCTGGTATAATCTTTGTGAAAGCATATCAGTTATATGGATCTCTTCACTTGATAAGAATATATTGTATTTCTCTATAAAGTAATTCCTGTAAAACAAATGTACACTTTCAGTTTTACTGCCGAAGGATTGGTTTCTTTCAATTAAGGGATAGGAGAAGGATATTCTCTGTAATCAGCAAAATTTCATTTAATTCAATAAAATCATTTCTACAAGCTTATTTAATAAACGTTACGTACGTTTTGAAACTATTTTTTAAATCTATTTTTCTACTACTGAAAAAAAAGTAATGTATAATACAAAAATATTCAAGTCCGTTTTGAATATTATTGACGTAAAAATGCAACTAGGTTAATAAAAAATCTAAAATTTATATTATACAAACGGCAGCTTTGTCAAATTGATAGACTTTTCTAAAGGTTGCCAACCTTTTTCTAAAAATATTTAAAGTAGGTAACTGTTTTGGTTGGTAAATTATTCTCCGTGATTGTGTTTACAAATAAATGAGGTAGAAAGTTAATGCGAGGTTAATATATTTCCCAATAATCAATGTACATATGTATTGATGGCTCAAGGTAAGTATACTGCTAGCAAGTCTCGTTACTTCCATAAATTAAGTTACCGTTTTTTTTCCGCAATCAGAATAATTTTTGGAAAAGCTGTAATACCTTCTAAGACACATTAAATAAACATTATTAATCAATACCCCCCTCGCATGTAACTTTCAAAATGTACACTTAGCGTAGAAATTTCATCTTACCTTGCATCCAAAGGCAATCAACTTCATTATGGTCTCGAGAAGAAATAGGAACGTGAACACGAGGTTCATGAATGTTAGAACGTCCATGAGATTGGGCGGCGCCTCGTGAAACTAACGAATGTAAACCAATTCCAATTGTAAATTTTGATTATGGGTACGGAAATTCAAGTATTGGACTGTTTTTGAGACCTGTGTTAGGCTTTTAAAATTTTTGTCAATGCAAATTTATTAAACAATCATAAATGTATGTTGTTAAAGTAATGGAATGTATTTTTACAGTTTATTTAGCAATCATGAAAACATGTTTTGTTAGAGAAATATATTTTTAAATTAGTAATTTATAAATACAGTCCCATACTTGAATTTTTCAGCTTATCTATGTAACGTTTTGAGATATCTTCAAAATTTTCTTTGGGTAGTATTTCTACTGATAATTTTGTCAGTGGGTGTATGTGTTTGTTCTTCCGTGTTTTGTGGCGATGTTATGAGTAGTTTGTGTGAAGTGCGCTGTGCGTACATGCAGTTCAACATCGATCATGCAAGTCAAAAGTACATTGATATCTTCATATAAAATTTAAATAGGTACTTACTGTATCGTGACCTCGTTGATATTTCCTTTTTTTTTGTAGAGTGCTGTTTTCAGGACACCCAAAAGCTATATAAATATCAATTGCTAATATTTACCAACCTTTTTCTTCGTGATTAGCACATGCAAAAACAAAACCATGCCTTACGGAAGGTTTAGTTAAGGATAAAACGGAGGGGGTTGGAAATTATAGAGGTACTCATAACTTAGTTTGCAAAAGAGATTATTCATCTTCCGAATTTCATGTCATTGTAAAATCGAAAGAGTACATTTGAGGCGCAGTAGTCACGCCATCTTTTGTTGCAGATAATACTTAAGTACTTACTTTGACACCATAAGCGATGATTTTCAATACAGTTTCCACTGAAAACATTCCAGTAAACCCCATATTCGAGTACTTCAGAATATCGGCGTAGAGGTCGGTTTGGTTATAATACTGCCGTTTATGTAGATGTGCCAGGCGATGGGAAAGTCATGGCAATGGAAACAGATTTAGTTATTTGGAAAATAAATGAACACGAGTGTCTCTAGAAAACACTCAACACTTGGGTGATAAACACGAAATGCTTACATAGGATTTGTTGAAGATAGTGGATCAAGGTACATAATAATAGATAAAGTGGACGTAACAACATAAAAAACAGGGTCACAAGTAAGTGAATGTAAAGTGTAAAACAGTGTTAGTAGTTTTGAGAAATTTTGATCATTTTCACATCACAAACAGGCCAAATCGAAATTAAATGTAGGCTTAACAGCTTAGAAGTATCACATGACACCACGCCTTGCATTGGCATGCAGTTAGAACACCAAATACATTTTAGATCTTATTCCTGTATCATGCAACACAAACAACATTTAGATATAGATCCATGCCTCACATGGCTTGCTTGGAAGCACTGGTTTAGAGATTGTCTGTGTTTTGTGCTGTTTTAGTGCAAGATATAAGGAAACATCTATCACCATGAGCGTGTCCAATAACATTCATTGATTAAACTTATTAAATTTTCATGGTGAGAGATATTTGTGCAGCGTATGAATACATAAATAAACAATAAATATACTTATATAGGTTTGTTGTAAGCGACATATACATATATAGGAGGAGAACCAAAATGGCACAAACAACATATAAAAACAGGACATAACTTGACAACAGATGGAGCTGGTATAGCCATTACCTGATAATTTAAATTAATTGAAAATGTATGTGAATGTGTGGATTTGTATCTAAGACTCTAATATAACATCAGTACATACATATATTCTAGTCACTGACAGTGCTTATCCTAACTAATTTTCGTAACGGACAGGACAATACAGTTTAAATCACAATTAAAATCAACGAAATTTTCGTTCGTTCTATTCTTGCTCCAAGTGATTTTTTTACGAAAGCCTATTAACTATAACGGCACAATACTGTGCTTGTGGTTATTAATGCTTCACACTATTTCTACCCTCTTAATTTTAGTGCAATTGTTGCGAATCAACAGCTTGACAACATTGTGGTAACTATTTATGTTTTTCGACCTTACAAGGGCATTTGATATTGTAATTGTTTGGAGCTTAGCGTGTCATTATGGTAGTAAGAGAAATGTAGGTATATAAACCGTTTGAACTGATTTGTCTGATACATACCTTCATCATAAGTAAAAGTGTGTTGAGCACGATGAGAGTCATAATGAAATACTCAAAGGGCGTGGACACTACTATCCTCCACACTTTGTATTTGAAACTCCCTCGTTTACTTGGCATGTACCTTTCCAAAGGTCGAGCTTCTATCGTAAAATCTATGCATGATTTCTGGAAATTGAGCAACAACAATATTGAAATAAGCGGTGTCATGCCAGTTCGCATTTACATTCTTATGAATATCATCATTATATCGAAGTAAAATACCAGGTAGGATAATAGTGATTTATAAGATAGTCGGTAGATTTCTAATCTCGTATATGATTAATACAATATTGTACTACAGAAATGTAGATCCAACAAAGTTTCTTTTTAAACACAGAAAATGTGTGCGCATAATTAATGATTCCAGTGAAACTTTAACGTCCATTTGCCCAGAATCATAATATAAAAATAGTAAATGATAAAAGATATCCAGCTGATAGAATTGCATAGAGTAAGTAAGTAACAGACTGTAAATTTACCTGATTTTTATCAATTTCGCCGTCCTGCAACTCGGCTTCACCTTGTTCTTGAAACGTGATAATAATCAGAGCCACGAATATGTTGACGAAGAAGAATGGAAACACTACGAAATATACAATGTAAAATATTGACATTTCTATTCTAAAGTTTTGTATCGGGCCTCGATTCTCGTACGTCGCAGCCATAGAATTTTGCAATACTCTGAAAACAGAAATTTTCTCATATAAAACTTGGAAAACTTATTATATTACCCCTTGGTCTATTGTCGTCCATCAACAAACTTTTTTCATGGAGGTTGAGCACATTAAAACCACTGTTAATACAAATACTGACAATTGCCTCACGATTTGTTCCCTCATCGAAATCAACAACACTTGGACAAGCTAGATGTTTACCCATCCAAATACTTAAAAATAATAAAATGACAATTACATAGTAAAAGTATTAAACATAGGACACCAGAGGTATTTTTGGTACAGATATTATGAATGAATACTTACAGAGGCCAACCTTCTCCCGTTTGTACAGCGAACAACGTGAGCATAGCCGTGGCCACGTTGTCGTAGTTGAACGAATGCGCCTTCCACTGTCTCTTCGCCACTTTCGGCAGCAAAGCGTTGGGTTCGTAGATGAAATACGTCCCTCTGGAATTGGATAGAAAACATTTTACTTGTTTGGATTAGAGGAGAATGGAACTGATAATACTTTTCACGCTTGTGTTCCTTTATTGGAGAACTAAATCGAATTTAAACGAACATCATTTTACAGTATATTGGCTTGGATATTTAACTAGGTTATATATGAACTTATGTCTTTTGTATAGTGGGATGACTATCTAGGATAGGATACCTTATATACATTTTCAGACATTGGTAGATCCAAGGTATAAATTGCTACACCAATAGATTTTATTAACTAACACCCTTAACACTTGGTTCCGTCATTTGATATTTTGGGAGGGAAAGTAGCTAGAAAACTATTGTTTTTTTGATAGCAAAGGTTGACTAAACAAATTCTTTACTTTGTCCGCAACAGACTAAATTTTCAACCAATTTTTATCCTGCCTAATTAGTTATAAAGATTAATTTATATTTTATCCTGCGATATAAGTTACGGTGTTTATATAAATAGATGAAACCATACTCACTGGCATTCCTGCATGGTGATTTTACTCAAATCCGTACACGAGAAGAACTTGCCGTTAAACAACTGCACAGCTATCACGGCAAAAATGAATTGGAACAATATGTACACTATGAGAATGTTTATAACGTTTTTCAACGAATTCACAACACAGTCAAACACCGCTTTTAACTTGGGAACACGTTTTATAGTTTTCAAGGGTCTTAGCACTCGCAGCACTCGCAGTGACTTGATCGTGGACAAGTTCTGGCCGGCGCCCTTCTTCACTCCGCTGTAATAATGGGTTAACGTTACTACAACAAAAATGTTAAAGGTCGTAATTCATACGTATTCGTATACTCACAGAATTCCAAAAAAATCATATTTCATTTACCGACATATTCATATTCCATTTACATCCACTCCTATATTTTCACCTTAAATCATGCCACGATTAAGGGCAGTTAGTTATGATCATATTAAAGTTTAAGGCCACAGATCTACTAAATATAACACATATTTAGTACTGTGTATTTGATTTTTGTAACCGTACGATTCTTGTTTACACAATTAACAAAATATTCAGTAACTGCTAAGTTATCTTACCCAATTTCAAAGGCGAAGCTGACGATAGCGCATATGACCACAGCGGCGTCCATAATGTTCCACAGGTCGCGCAAATAAGCGCCGGGGTGGAACAGGATGCCCAAGTCCACGACTTTCAGCAGCATCTCTATCGTGAACACGCCGGTGAACGCGTAGTCGAAGTAGTTCAGAATGTTGTTTCTGGAATTAAAAGGAAATTTTAGGTGATAAATTTGTAATATACCGCCATCTATAGTTCAAAGTTAGGAACTTGTTCTTCCTTGAAGGTATATGAAATAAAATGAAATGGTGACCTTTTCCTCCACCGACTTTTTATACTTATTATACATACATATACATTCATATCCTATAATCTTTTTCGGGTGAACAGAACTTCTGAGAATATTATTTCCTATGACACTTTTTAGCATAAATTAAGGTAATACCAAGTCTCTTAAAACCTCGTGAAGAATAAAGTCATAACATAAACTTGTTTAAGACTCACCTGTCACAGTTTTCGACCACAGGGTCCTCGGCGGCCAGGGCCATAGAGCTCAAACATATAATCACCATGATAAAAAAATCAAAATATCTTAAATTTACAACCCAGTGTGCGCCTCGCCTTATTCTGTAATAAATAAAAATAAATACATTTTAAAGATTGATCCCCGACTAGCAAGTATACCTACATAGAATAAAACAAAGTCGCTTTCTCTGTCCCTATGTCCCTTAGTATGCTTAAATCTTTGAAACTACACAACGGATTTTGATGCGCTTTTTTTAATAGATAGAGTGATTCAAAAGGAAGGTTTATATGTATAATAACATCCATTAAATAGTGGAGTAGGCTATATATTTTATACCCGTGCAAAGCCGGAGCGGGTCACTAGTTTTTGAATAAATGAGAGAAATGCATATCTAACGTCAGCAATATTCCTTGTCAATGGAATCACAACCCTATTAGATAAGCGATAAGGAGTATTTTTCGTCTTCGAAGTTCTGTCTACAGCGAAAGTGGTATGACAGAATATTTTAATATATTATTATGTTTATTTGTACGTACTGTCAACGCTAAAAGTGCAGTCCCAGTAACTTTTTATGAGGTTTACGTTTATAACAACAAAACACAATATTTTTCAATTCGAAGTACGCGAACGTATTAGTGGCCATGACAATCCATAGTGGCGCCAGTTTTAAAATGTAAAATATTGTCTTTTGTTCCTACAAACTTAAACCTTATAAAAAGTTACTGGGACTACACATTTTAAGCGCTGACTGTACATACAGTCACGCAAATCCACTGAAAAGAGATTTTTATATCTATTCGGTATTCTTCTATATCAATAATAGAGAGTATTATACCTTCATCTTATGTTAAGTATAATATAATAAACTTAGGATTATATTTTAAAGAGATGTTATAACGAAGATACTCACGGATTAGTGGGGGATAAAATGAACATGGACGAATATGGCAGCATTGGTTTTGGTCCATCGGGAACTTCTTCCTCCTCTTCTTCCTTCTTATCTACCTTCTTCTCCTGATAATAAAGAAGATTAAGAATATATTATACATAGGTACTTTACGCATCTTTTAAACTACGGTTTAAACCACGCATTTCTTTTCGAGATGTTGACAAGTATGATTGAATCAACATTCTTCACACTCAAATACATTATGTCGACAAATTGAGAAAAGATCCTGAGATAAATTTTCTATAGGTGAAAGTCAATAATACTGTGAACGGTGACAATTTTCACCTGTCAAGTTGAGCACGTCATATCTGGTGGAACGTAGGTTTTGAGTAGAAATTACAATGGTGGTCACTCAAATTCTAATCTGATAAAACGTAACGTAATATGAGTAGAAATTTCCACGATAATCACTTCAATTCGAGTCAATTGTATTGTTAGTTATTTAAAGTGAACATTTTCTGTGGTCTGAACATAGTATTTATTAGAATTTATGAGGGATTAAAATAGGCATTATCGGATGATTACTAACCTTGCCTTCCTCTTCTAATTCTTCCTCAGCAGCTGTTAGTTCCTGTGATCACACAATAATTTGTTATTACTAATATTACAGCTTAAACCCTAATAATAATAGTGTATTATTAAATTAACTTGTAGGAACTTTCTTTTACAGTCGTCCAATCTGTATTCTATCCTTATTCTTTTTAGGGGTAAATAGAACAAAACTCCACATTACATTAAGCCAGTTGTCAAATGATACACATATGAAAGAAATTACAAAAAAATTACAGTAAATCTTACTGATGACACTTAAGAAAAAGTACAAATTCCTTTTGTCACCACTCAGATCATATCAGTAATCAGACATCTATAACAAACATAAAACTCCAATATCATCACCAGTCTCCTTATTAGGGGGCATATTACAGTCACAGCACGTAAGCAACTTACTTGAGCATTTGCCAAATTGTCGACAGCGATAGCAAGGAACACGTTCAGAAGGGTGTAGTTGCCGAACAGCACGAGCACCACGAAATAGAGCGAGTACGTCATGCCCTTTTGGATACCGCCTTGCGACTGGATGCCGTGGTACATCACCTCGTTCCAATCTTCACCTGTCAGGATCTGTAGGGTACGAATTGTTATTAGCAAAAGTATTCTCTTATAACCTATATAGTTAAGCCATAAACCTCGAGGAATATTTAGTTAAGGTTTTAATTTCTGTGTATATTTGTAAAATTAAGTTGTGTAACGCAATGCACCTACCGTGAGGTAATCTCTCATCAAACTCTTTAGGATAGTCTTTTAAAAGTGTCTTTACATGGCGACATACAACACCAGTTGAGGTACTGCCCATATGGTGAAAAGTGGATTAACCATCTATCATTGCAAAGATGAACATGTTAACAAAATTAAATACACTAAATATGGTTGAACAGTAACGGTAGAATTTCAATGCTAAGAGCCAACCAGTGTCAGGCAAATGTTTTGACTCTCAATGAATGTACTGTACTTATGTTGAAAAAACACTTGACTTTGACTTATTACGCCCATGAATCATTCACTAAAACTCACTTGGAAGACGGTAAGCAGTGCAATCGGGAACGTGTTGAAATTAGTAGCGGGAGTGCCGTCTTCGAAGTTGAACTGGCCTCCGAAGAGCTGCATGCCCAGCAGAGCGAAGATGAGAATGAACAAGAATAGCAGGAAGAGCAGTGAGATGATCGATCTCATCGAGTTCAGGAGAGAGATTACTAGGTTTCTTAGCGATGACCAGTATTTTGTGACCTGGAATAGAAAGGGTTTAATTAGGAGGATTTTCGAGTACACGTTAGTGTTGATATTGTTGTATTTTAGGACCTAAATAGTAATATAGTAATAGTACTCCATATTAATACCATATTACATACCAGTGTACAATATTAAGAAAGAATGACTGGATATATAAGAAGTAAGATATAGCTGTCTTCTCTGCAAGGAATAATGTTTAAAGCTTATGTTTGTCATAACTATATACTAAGTATATTACTCGTAAATGTACTACACATAACACTCGTCACATAACAAAACACGTAGCTTCTTTTTCATCCATACACCTCCGCTAAGACACTCGACGATAATAGGTATTTCTACCGCAATTCTTTTTATTATGGTATGTATTTCTTCTCGTCAGAAATGAATATCTCACCTTGAATATCCTCAGCAGTCTTAATGCTCTCAGTACGGACAGCCCAAAGGATCCGCCCTTGACCTCCGACCACACTACTTCGAATATGGAGCCCGAAATTACGACACAGTCGAACCTATTGAAGGACGACGCGAAGTAAATCCGGGGCCCTAACGCGTACATCTTGACCCACATCTCCATCATGAATAAGCCCAAGAACACAAATTCGGCATAATCTGAAAGAGTAATGGAATATTAGATGATATAAATATATGTTTTTCATTTACGTACATAATTTACAGTCGCTATAGGTGCGGGAAAACATTGTGAGGAAACCTGCCTATCCCCCAGGATAGGTAATAGTCAGTGCCTATATACGGCGATACGGTTCACTACCTATCACGTTGGGTGCTGTTTATCTAGTGATACGCGGGCTTCGAATGACCCATACCTAACATGCCTTCGATTTTTCGGAGATGGGCTTTCAAGCCTCTGACTACCCCGCCATAATAAAAAAGGGAGTGTGTATACACAAGTCGTGAAGCGTATGTATATAAATATAAATAAATTAGGACCTATGCCTGTACAGCTACAGTCTGCCATGTAAATAGAATGATTCTAGGACGCGTAGTTCACAACATAACGTGAAGTTATTTACGGACTCTATTAGGTAATGGGCTATCTGGCTTATGCTACATCGAAATGATCTCAACCATGACTAAAGATGACTGAGGTTGCCTGTTTTGTCCACATGACATACATATAATTGTTAATACACTTTTCATTCATTATTCATTTTTGTGTAAATTTCATATAAAATTTTAAGATTAATATACGGTACTTAAGAGAAATAAGTGTGTTACTTTGTGTTTGTTGTTATCACGATAATTTTATATTTACGGCACATTTATAAAAACCCCATTGCTACTCACATAAAAACTCAGTCAGGAACTTCGGCTGATTGTAATGCTCGACGGCTACACATATGGTATTGAAGAACACCAGCACTATGACGAACCAGTAGAACCACTGTGTCTTCACCGTGTGCCTGATCCAGAAGCGAAACCGCTTCTCTGCCCTTAGGAAATCCGCACACTTCCCTGAAGACTTCGATTTGCTTTTCAAAAAACCTGCAAATTTAAAATTAGATTATAAAACTTGACACGTCAAAAGTTCTGTGTATTCTAAATCTATTTAAGTCACACGGTGTTCGTTTAGTCGTTCATTTATTTCAGTATCTAAGTCTAAGGGTCTCATTTAAGATTTTGTAGTTTTAAGTCTATTTAAATGTCTAGTTTAATACTCTCTAAAACGAGTATTAGTTAGTGTCACTCTCTAATATTTCATTCATTTAAAGCATTTATTTATATATTATGGTGTCACGTATTCCATATGGCACGTTAAGTTTATCGGCCGCAATATTTTAATTCACGCACATATGCTATTAGAAATCTACAAGTTTTATATCAATTTACAGGATTTGAGATGTAACTGCATATTCATATTCCCTAAAGGGATGTACGATATACGAGTTAAGGGAGTCTTATAACATTTTAACGAATGCTTCAATCAGACTGTTAGCAATCTGAGAAACTATCGAGGGGATTAGGTTTTCAAAATGTTGCAAGGTTCTAGAAACTTTACGTAGTACAAGTTGCATTTATGCACAGTGCTTATTGTTGAAACCTACTTATTTGAGCCTTTTTATTCACTTTCTTACTTATTGCTGTATATAATGTTTTCTAGGGTTGTATTATAAGACAGATTCTATATTATTTAATTTGTAAACAATTTGGAATAATTGTCCAAATTCTGAAAATCTTATGTTAAGGTCTGAGTGTAAATTTTGATGAATACTTATTCAAAAGTGCAGTTTAACACATGCACATAGAAATGTACATAGTGATCAATCATAATTTTATATTGAGATTTCCATTTTTATTGCTTTTGTATTTAAGAGGATTTCCTCAATTGATAAATTAATCTTATTTCATTCAAATTGTAGGTTATAGAATGTTACTTTAAAAAAAAACTTTTAATTAATAAATATCAATACTGACAAACGCAATGTTGAGCCAGAATGATCCACAACATAGAAAAAAGCATTTATATCATAGGATATAAAACTGACAAAAGAACAATCTTTAATTCAAATATCTATGTTAATTATTTTCACGATAACATTGTGCCAAAATACAACTTGTATATCTAAAGCTCAATCACTAGTTCTCTATAACTGCCTACAGGCGGTTCTAACTCTATTCTAGAACTCTAAAGTCAAGATGAAATATTCTACCAGCATCAAGACTGTTGCCATACCTTGCTTTTTCTTTGGAACTGTAAACAACCAACACATAAATGAAAGAGGAAAAAGATTCTGACAACTTCAAACTACAACATGATTACCTTTCATGCAATAGAGTCACTGCCATCTTTGATGATATCACATACATTGAAATGGTTATAGGTAAAAATTCATGCTACATATAAAATTCAGAAGATTGTCGAAAGTTGAGAACTGTATGATAGAAACAGAAAGAGACTGACCATCATCTCCGCAGTCTTCGTTCGTATCTTCCTCTTCTGTGTCAGTACTTTTACTCTTCCCTAAGTTTTTTAACTTCTTTTTTGATGCCGCTCTTCTTCTTGCTGTTTAATAAGAAAAGAGAGTAAATAAAAGTATGTTTTCAACAATTTACTAGAATATTCTGCATAAGAAGTATTTGAAGTTTGCTTATTCACAAATAATAATAGATGTATAAATTTGCAAAAAGTATTCACAACAATAAGGTAACAACAAGATTATTCCTGCAATGCCTGTTACGATTGTTTCGCTTGATTAGATCTAGTGCTAATCTCTTCATATAATCGTTATACATTTAAATATATGTTGTGTTTCTGATTAAAAATTTTCAGATAATTACGTCGAGTACTTGAACCGTGATCATAATTTTCAAATTACGCTCAGAACCTACGTCATGATTTTTGAGAAATACGACAACCTTTATGACATTTTTTAAGTTCTATAAATATAAATAATTTCGAAGAATCTTACCTTCCATTATGTGCATTTTCTCCTCATCTGTAGTTCTTTCTTCAGCTAATATTACTTCCTCTGTAAATTTGACAAAATACATATTATACGCATTAAGTTCATAGTACCAGAAGGGTCGGATGGAATCCTGAGTGTAAAACACATCAGTAAAGATAAATGTTGTCAGGTTAAGCTTTTTAAGCGATGTATTTTTTATAATTGATATACAAGTTACAAAAACTATGTCAACGTAACTACTATTAATACGTTGAAAATAAAGAAAATCAGGTAATAGAGACCGTGACAGTTTTTAAAAAAACTGCTCTCGTTTCATTTAGGAACCCATAGTCTAATATAACTTTACACAAAACATGACAATTGGTGTCTTTGTAGAATATATCACATTTTTTGATCAAACATAGAAAGATCTGCAATCAATTTTATTCAACAATTATCAGTAATAAAGGCACAGTACAAACCTGCTTTACAAATCCATTCTACATAACCATTAAGTTGGGTTTTTAAAGCTTCTTGTATCTTTGTTTTTATATGTTCTTCTCTCTTTTCTACTTTCTCTCTTTCTTTAGCGAATTCACTGCAAAACACAATACAATAGTAGCAAATAGCAACTAGCTCTACTGCTTCAATGCAATACAAATCATACACACTCATTCATAATGTAAATAGAGAACCGTCTCTATAGGAATGTGTTCGTAGACTTTTGTATATGCTTAAACTGACATTTTAATCCTCGCTTGTATGAATAATGATGTAGGTACATAGATAAATTATGGTCGAGATGGAAGGGCGGATACCTATGGGTTATCCTAATAAGACGTATGATGCTCAATTAGGGAATATACTGAATAAGTGTTATGTAGCAATATTTATATCTGTATCTAGACTATCGTTAAAAGAGCTATCCGTAATTTTTCTCTACAGAGACACGAAAATGTATGTGTTTAATGTTATGTTTTTTGTAAATTTAATAAAATAAAATATCGTACAGTATTAGTAAATACACTGTGAAAGGATGATCTTAACAAAAGATGATATGAACAGAAACCCAATGAGCATATTAATTAATAAGTAGCACACAATATAGCAGTTAATATTGTTACTCAAAAGATTCTTCTAGCTAAAACTTACATACGTATTTTAGCTACAAATCAAACAACAAACACACTGAACCTGCTAATGTAATCCAATCCAAATAGGCCGTGAAATCTTGTGTAAACAAGAGCTGGGCTCTTTCTTTTTGAAACTGTTCTCGTCGTTCCACCCTCCCTCTTTCGTTGGAAAACTCACTGCATGTCGTAAATAAATATATGCTTCAATTAATCAATCGGCCTATGTCAGTTACCCCCAGGTTACGCCACAAAACACGATCACTCGTGACCCTCAGCCAACCACTACCAGCGACCTTTTTCAGGTCATCGGTCCACCTAGCAGAGGGGCTTCCTACACTACGTTTACTTACATCATATATGCTTATATATCGGTCGCTTTTTGGTTTATAATTGTACAAAATTGTTTAAAGCCTACCGTGGGTAAAGGCTTTTCTATTTTTACGTTATACAAATGATATATGTAAACTAATAACATATCCACAATGGAAGCTTTCAGTGTCTTTTAAATTTAATAGAAACAAAAAACAAGTCTAATTAAATGAACGATTAAAAATAAATACTTGAAATTAGGCATTCAAGAAAATATTCAGAAAGTAACTGCGCCAATAAATTAAATGAATATCAGTGATTAAGACAGTCATATTTTTTATTTCAAAAGTCACTTACCCACTAAGAACACCGAGAACTAAGTTGAGCATAAAGAATGAACCCAACACAATTAGAGGCACAAAGTAGATCCAGTTGAACGCACTGCCTAACGCATCGTTCGTCTGAAAAAGACAGAGAAACACAAATTATTACACGATTATATGCCTACATAGAATAGGTATATTATTGAATGAAATAAATTACTCTTTTTATACATAGAACATTGTATACGACACGTTTAATTGTTGTAAATTGTAAAACTGGAAGTGATAAACCAATTTATGAAATTTGCAAATTTTCTTACATCCGGAATATATCTCAGTCCAAGAGATAATTGATTGACTAAAACGAATACATCTAAAGCATTACAGTTTATTTTATCATATATACACGAAAAATATGTTTATTTATAGATGGATAAATACATAATAAACCTATATAATCAATGATCAGACTGAAAAGTTGGAGAAAAGCGTAATTCCCATCTCATCATCCACCGGAAATCGAACCAAAAAGCTCACGTTTATCTAGGCTCTGTCTACGATACAGTGACTCCAAATAGTGATTCTATTTA
The DNA here is from genome assembly GCA_030578115.1 of Leucoptera coffeella. Taxonomy (NCBI): domain Eukaryota; kingdom Metazoa; phylum Arthropoda; class Insecta; order Lepidoptera; family Lyonetiidae; genus Leucoptera; species Leucoptera coffeella. Next base: position 126,363 of record JAMBLF010000503.1, read on the forward strand.
CGTTTTAACCAAACATTCGCTCATAGACACTTACCCAGTACAAGATAGCCGTCCACCCCTCCATGGTGATGCACTGGAAGACTGTGAGCATAGCGAAGCCGATGTTGTCGAACGACGTGATGCCCTTGTTGGGCCCTTCCCAGTGCTCCAAGCAGGTGCTCTTGTTGTAACTGCACACGTTGGCTCCGTACGGCGCTAGGGTCTCATCGTCGGCGTTGCACGGTGTCGGCATGTCGCCCTCTGTTACTATTTCATCTGGAATGAGGGAATAGGAATTTATGTTTGATATATTAATAAAAAAAGAAAAGGAATTCATTTAGTAGCATCATGCGTACACATAATTATAGTTTTAAGAGATTCGCGATTTATACTCGTGATTAATAACAAACGAAACTCATCGCGTCTGCCGGTCTGCAAGTCTGTCCGTGACCATGACTGCTGCAACGTAGCCGAAACGTCGGGTTAATAAAAGTAACTTTATTATACAAAACATACGCGATAAGTCCCGTTGGTGATTAATTATGTGTACACATAATGTTCAAAGGTAGAGGCGAATGGTTTCCCAATTGCCCTTGTGTTTGGTTTTCTTGTAATTGTGAATAGCTTCTTTTTAAGTTTCACATGTAATAGAATTACTAAATATACTTATAGATTCAAGTCCTTTTATATTTTTGTGGATGGCATCTTTCTTTTACAAGCTCGATTGTAATGGCATTATATAGCTGTTAAATAAATCGCCAAATAGTATCCTGATACCTAATCCTTTAACCAAGGTGGTGATTCACCTAACACGAGCTGAGAAAGAATCCTATACTTATCTTTATCGTAATTAGACTAAACCAAGCTATACTTACTAATATCTTCTAAACTATAACAAGTCTTATGTAACGCTCCCGAATAGAACTCGAGGCCGATGATAGCGAAAATGACTATGGCGAACAACACCAGCAAGCCGATCTGCAGCAGAGGCGCCATCGCCTTGATAATGGACTTCAGCACCACTTGGAGACCTGGCATCGGAGTATGGTGTTAGTATAGTGATATAGTGGTGCTGATAGTATCGTTAGAGGAATGTTTACTAAAGATAGGGTTGGGTATTGTAAGGGTTAGGTTTACTAATATAATAATGATATTGAAGGACACTCTTACATCAATTGAACTAGGCCCTTGCTAAGTACATTTAAGACTTGTGTTCAGGGTACTAGTCAAGTATATTTAAGAAATATGTATACTTATTATAAATGAATAAATATATATATATATATAGCATATATAATCAATGCTAAATGGAATATATACTGAATGCTTAATGGATTGAAATTGAGTATATAATTAGGATATATTGTAGATAGTTAGATATGGCATGGTCAGGAGAAGATTAATAAAGGATAAAGGATGAAAATACAAAGACGTTCGATAAATTATTAGTACTATAGATTTGTCTATATAGATAAAAGTGCACGTAAAATGTATTAAGGAAGGTTTCTATGTTTTTATTAGTAACTGATTGATCGAACGTTTTTGTATTACGGGATAGTAGTTACTCTCAATTTCAATGGTATTCTTTTTTTAGAATAAATTGTTGTAATATCACTTAATAGTTAAAAAAGTTGTCAAATGTTATTAGAGTACCCGCCACATACGGTGGCAGTAGCCAAACTTGGAACTAAATTTGACGTTTCCGCCATTGCGTGTTATTTTGTATGAAAAGTAAATTTAGTATTACCAGCGTTGTGTTTTTTGCCCACTCTTTGTAATTTTTATGTTTGTTAAGGGTGATTATAATAAATTGATTTCCGGAGTTTCTTGTTAGTTCTTCTCCAAGCTAGGGTCTCCGCTGATCTAACCTCGGTAAAAAATATGTAAAGACAATGCTCAGTGCCATGTTTGAAATAATAGTTTTAAGAGATTCGCGATTTATACTCATGATATAAGATATAAGGGTGTGTATAAGATTGATTGCAGCTGTGGGAAATCCTATGTCGAACAGACTAAACGGTCTATTGCGGACAGAGTGAAGGAACACATAATATATGTAATATATAATAAGAAGGATAAGTCCCGTTAATTATTAATCATGTTTGAAATAGTATAATAAACATATTTTGACTTTGATATATTAATTTGTTTTATTTGAGTTTATAGCTCTGCAACCAAAGATCGTTACAAATGAAACCTATAATGTTTCGAGCCGTATGGCACAGTGAGTGCTAGTTTTGGCGTGTTTACTGGTAACACTGAATTACGCGACTGTGGCGACGCCTCCAACTGCCACCGTATGTGGCGCGATCTCTAGATTTTAAACACAATATCAACATATCAGTACCTAAAGTTATACCATTCAAACATTGATTAAATGAAAACAGCGAAACATTTAAACAATGCTACATTAAAAAAATAAAAGTTTCATGATTAAACAGATTAACTAATATTAGTTTGAGAGAGAGAGTAATGGCCAACTACTTACTAAAAAATATGAAAAAAGAAAATTAAACATGCATGTAAAGATGAAACGCTGTATAGTTTTGTTAACTAAATCAGATTACTACTATTATTAGTAATAAACTATCGTGGTACCCCAACACTAAACATAGCTAGATGTGTTGCTACGGCTTTGCCTCACACGAGTCGTTACTTTTTCTCTTAACAAAACTATACAGCGCACTAAAATACTAGATGTGCTCTAATGATGTTCTACGACTCACTAGGGACGCCCGATACTAATTTAAGGGGCCTCAGCACCCTAATGGCACGCAAGGTCCTGAAGTCCACGTCGGCACCCAAAGGAAACTGCGTGATGATACTGTCAAACACGCGAGAACTATAGCTGCTATAAACACATCACTACCGAAGACTGGGCTCGGACGAAATGAGTCTTAATTGTGTAGGAATAGAGTTGGAATTCATTCCTTATGTTGATTTATAATAATAATATTTGATGCAGGAAAATGTATATTTTGTGTTCATTTATGTATTATTGGGTTATTTTTTGGGGAGCACGTCAAGCACTGTTATAGTTCAAATGTATGCTAAAGAACTTAAAATCTATTAATTTGATGCGTTTTTTTAATTATGTATTTGATTTATTTAAGGCTAACAATATATAAATATTTTAAGCTTATTTTAAGCAAAAACGGTATACTCCCAATAGTTTTATTGTCAATAAATGGAAATAAAGTTCGTCTTGTTTTATACTTCGATAAAACCCGTTGAGATATTTTAACCACTACATTTGAAATAATCAACGAGATCAATAAACGAGTCCTTTGAATAAACTAAAATATTGAAAAATAAATCTAATGTGTCCACGTGGACGATGGATACAATAAACTATTATGTTCTTCTACACAAAATATATATTTTACTGTATTTATACAATTAATTACTGTTAGAAAAAAAAACATATGCTTTTATTTTTGTGAAATTTCAGTACCCAAAATGCTTGAGTTCAATAAAAAAGTTCAAATACATGCACCAAGCACAGTCTTCGTTACAATTACCAAAAATGTATTTTATTTCTAGCTTAAAAACTACATCTAAAATATATAAATAATTTATCTTCTAGCTGCTAAGAAACTCTCACTAAATTTCACGCGTAGTACTAGCCTATTATTGAAAACACAAACCATTATGAAAAACAAACTAGCTTCACAAATTAATCATCACCTATTTATCCAAAAATCGCTAAGTCGAACTAGCTGAAACTCGAAATGTCTACAAGTTTAAAACCATCTATTATAAATTTGTATGAGGCCAATGAAAAGTGGTACTATATGGGACTTGTGTCCTAATTACTTGGTATTCTCGAGACGAGCTTCAGAGGCCGCAGGACACGAAATGACCGAAGCATCCTCAGGTCAACATCCACGTTGTATTCAGCGAATATTGTCATGGACCTAAGTGCAGCCTTTGGGTTAAAGCTCTCATAATGGAAGCTCAGCTTGTTATGCAAGTGCGCTCATATTGTGTACAAGAAAATATATTTTAAATAAAATTATAATGTAGGTTCGAAATAGAAAATAAATAAGGTTATTATTAATACAGTTCACACATAGCGTATCTGCACATTCTTTTATAAAAGCAAAAGTTAATATGCAAAATCATAACTGTACTTTATGAGATATAAAGATGCAAATACTTCATCAAAACTTTCTTTTATGGTTTGATAAACTTATATTAACTTTAATTAATAAAAAAGGTTAAGACCTTTCTGTAGTTTTTTTTATCTAAGCTAATGCACAATCTCATGTTAATGAACATTCATATTTATATTACCTACCTATTCTTTCCTTATCCACACAGTGTAATAAACGACACTCTTTTAATTTCAAACCCTGCTAAATTTATCCAATAACATTGTTATACAATATTTTAATTAAGTACTAATCTAATTTGCATGCATATAAAATGTACACTTACCCAGTCAAAACAACAAAAAAATCCATGATGTTCCAAATATTCCTAAGATACGACCCTCTGTGTAAAACAAAACCTAAAGCTAGAATTTTTAACGAGGCTTCTACGCAAAATATTCCTAAAAAGTATTTTTCAGTTATTTCCTGAAACAAACAAACAAATTTATTGTAATGCAAAGGACACAACATAGACTTACCTAATATAACAAAATCTTGTAAGATGGTGATAAAATTAAATACTAAAATAATATTAAAATCGGTAAATCTTCACAAAGCTAGTACTTGTTTACTATGATACGTAGTATATTATTGTAGAATTATTTACATACATAATACTTCTTATGAGATATATATTTAATTTAAATCTACGAGTACTACTTTGATACACACTAACATCAAATACAATATCAGTGCCCGGTGACTTTATAACCAAGACCCATGGCCATTAACACATTAGCCAATTAAAACTAGAAAGTACTTTTAGATATTAGTACTTCGCAATCCTAAAGTAATCATATAAATTTATAACCAGCCTTAAAGACCCCTGGTTAGTATGAGCCCCTTTACTCACTAAGTTCTGTGCTAAGATGGTCTTGTCGCCGTTCGGCAGATGCTCCTCCAAAGCCAGTACCACGCAGTTGGCGATGATGGTAAGCAGCACCGCGTACTCGAAGGGTGGCCACTCGATTATGAACTTTGTGTACCTGGAATAGAGATTAAATTGATGTTAGTATTTGTAAGTATACATACATATTCATTTACGTTCTTTAATTCCTTTCAAGGTAAACTGGGAGAAATACGTCCTTTAATCCTTTTCAGGATGGACTGAACATCGAAGAAATAATATCCCGTATCTTTCACTTTTAGGATGATTGGTTACAGGTTGCTAACACATCGCCACTAACCCGAAGTCCCTTAGTCGCCTCCTTCGACATGACGGGAAGAACGGCAGTTTCTTTTTATATCCCTTCTTTCATCCATCCGCTCACAAACCATACATCTTAACATCTCTCTTCTTCTCTTCTCTTTTCATACCTTAACATACCTTTATATATGTCCGTTCGTAAGTATTTAGTAAAATAAACAATTATGCGCATCGAAGATTGGGAACATTGATAATGTAATTATTGCTAATCGACTCCGACTTCATAAAATTAAACGTTACTGTTTAAGCTGTCTATTGTAGGCCAATTGTTTGATGGGCACATATTAATTATTAACACATTAAAATAATGGAATACGGAATTTGTTACGAGACATACAAGTTACAATTTCAAAAAACTTATTCTATTCCACCCAAGACAACGTCGTAAAGAACTAATCCGGATATACATTCAACTAATTATAATAAAATTATACACTACCCCTCTATAATGATTCTAGAGTTTACATATGCATTACCAACTAGCTTTCAATCAAAACAAACACACCTAAGCCCTAAGACAGGTCTATGTAACCTAACATAGCTAGAGCACCGTTCACCTAGCCTAAGTTATTGAAAATCAATTAACGAGCTGAGTTTGAGAAATGGAGCATATAATCGAGGGCAGACCTAATAAGCGACAGGCGGGCTCTATTAATTGTCTATCGCCTGTTCAGGGAATGGGATCAATGATGCACCTCTTGATAGAGTATAAACGAAGTGAGCAAGCGTTTTCTAAGATAAGGATAAATTATGTATAGATAAGTTAGCGGGGGAGAAGAAGATATAAGAATACTTTACATATTATATACAGGAAAAGAATACTATACTTATATAAAGGAAAATGATAAAGGTATGGATAGTTATGTATATAAATATATTTATGTTTTTTATGTTATCATAATTCGTTTATTTTATCTACTTTGTAAAGCTATTTAGTGGTCATTAATACATTTCGCAATAAATATAGTTGATAGATGTCTAATAATTGGCACCTGGAAGAGTATTTACTTCCTAAGTAAGTGTGGAACGTTTTCAGATATTAGCTTGTATTTAAAACATTGACTTCTTCTAAATAGTAAAAGCCTACAATGACACGAGTGTATGCGGTATAAAAGGCGAATGTTTTATCGGTAACGAGATCGTGATAGTGAAGATAAAAATTAACCATTGGTGTTAATACTTAATTATAATTGGTTTTCATACTTAATTAGAGAATTATGAAACAAGATTTGATGATTTGAAATATAATGAAGATATTCTAAGTAAAGTGGGAGTTTTTTGTAAAGAACAGAAGAACATGCATGAGAAGGTTAAAACATGTAAGTGATGCTACACAGATCAATTAAGGAAGCGATCGACTTTCTTTGCCTATCCCTGATGCGACGAGCTCGTCGCGCGATTCGATATCACGTGATTACATTAATATATCCAGGTATGACGATCATGCATGATTATGCACCCATATCGATGGTACAGTATATTGATGTGGTGAATGCATATTTAAGAAATGTTAAATTTTCAGGTGGAATGAATCTTTTGTGTACAATTAAATAATAATTTAAAGTTAAGGTAACACAATCGAGTATCTAACTAATATTACTCTGTGTGCTTTCGCTTACCACAATTATGTAGTACAAAATATATGGCCTAATATATAATTATGTGTAAATAACTGCATTGGTCCGTGGGCGCATTTTAAGCTTCTTTGGCCACATCAGTCGACGCGGGAATTGCTCCATTGAACGCCTCGTTGTGCAAGGAAAGGTGGAGGGAACAAGACCTCGTGGTAGGTCGTCGATGCGGTGGACAGACCAGATCAAGGCTGCCGTTTGTGCCCCGGTACACGAATGCACCCGCATGACGGCCAACAGGCAGAGGTGGCGGGAGGTTGTGCGGCGAACCATGTCGGCTGCTCAAGATGCCACGTCATGAAGACCACGACCGCTCTGATAAGAGCGTAACGATTGAGAAGAAGAAATAACACAATTTCTATTAAAAGTGTACAGATCTGTGTACCATACCATCTATATAATATGTACCATATATGTCTACCATGTGAAAAAGTGACTGGGATCTAAAAATAATGCTGAGGATAAGGGGTATAAGGGGGGGACGCCAATGCAATGTTCCATACGATATCACAACCCTAATGGGCTAGTGTTTAATAAACATCAAATAATCATGAAAACTACCAAAATTTCGTCGTAATTGAATATTTTTGGTGTGCATTTCAGTATTATTGATATGAAAAAAAAAACAAAACGACATACGCGTTCACGACCATTAACCCTCGCGTGGTAGTCAGAGATTCAGATTTTCATCTCCGCAATTGCGAAGATAGTAATTCTGTGGCACCTCAAACCCACGTGTTGACCAGATAGTCAGTACTCAATGTGACAGGTGGTAAGCCATGTCGCCATTTAGAAGCACTGAGTATTTATTACCTGTTCGGGGAACAGGTAGGTTTCTTTACGATGTTTATAAAAATCTTTATATGCAACCACTTATTCTCCATCCCAATATTCATGCTAAAAAGTGACTTCGAAGATACTATCGTGTCTCCGAAGTTCTGCCCACAAAAGGTATTAAAAGTATGTTCATATATAGCATACTAACCTCCGTATAGGGTTCTCGTCGGAGAGTATGAAGAGCGAGGTGGGCCCCGGCGCGGCGGGCTGATGCGCTCCGCCCATGGTATCAGCTGGCGCCGCACGGGCCTGCGCGCCCGCCTCCTGCGCTGCCGCCAACCTGACAGAACGAAAACACATGGCTTAGTAAGGTGGTTACGTTGGTACTCTTAAGCCAACCTTAGCACACGCATAATTTTTGTAAAGTATGAAAAAAATTAAGGTGGTAAATATTGTCATGTTAAAGTGTTGTAGTTATGGGCTAACGTTGCTGCTAAAGAAAGCACACCACATAATATATGGGTTAATAATAAGGTGTTTTTGTTACGTCGTAGTTTATGTTTTAATTTAGGTTGATAAATGGTAACGGGTTGGAGCTGGTGCCCACGTAAGAGAATGCTAACTATTTGCCATTCTTCTCGGTATGTCGTAGACAAGTGACCCATGGGATATCTTCATTACTCCGTTCTTTCCTTCCCGAAAAGCGTTACAGGACGTAAATGTATATGCATGTTATCCTGTGATAGTGATGCTGCCAATCTAACATGTTTTAATCAATATTATTAAACTGTCCCGTGCTAGACAGAGACGTAGATTGCTTACTAACTGGTTATCTTCTCAACATGTCTTAAGAGGCTACTCAGGAGTAAGTGGCTAATAACCTGTCACTAATATTCATATGACATCCGCAACAAAACATCACAACAGTCATGTTGCAGAGTTATAACATGTTCTAGTGTCTGTTTACTTCAAAAGGGATGAAATAAAGACAGCAATGTACGTAATGAATGAAAACATCATTTGTTAAAAAAAAAATTGGCTCATAAACATCACAATAGAATGAACGCGTTGATGTCATAAGTATGATTAATTATGTCATTAAGTACTTGTGTCGGTGACTATGTGAATATCACAAAACAATGTCATTGATAACACTGGCCTTATTAAGAATTGATTAACCACAAAGTGATAAATGAAATAGCAGTGTATTTTAATCAATGGTAAATGCGACTCAATTATTCTTATTTTCGTCTTTTCCATTTACGTTTAGTTCTACAACATAAACGGTACTTAAACAAACTTTCTTTTTAATATATCTAGATACAATTGAAATAAAGAAAGGATATATAACACAAACATTAATAGAACCAACCCTTCTTTTTACCAGATAACAAGAGCGTAACACAACCTAGCGACTATAAATCGCACAAAACCAAACCTAAATATGCATTGGACAACCTGTGAATAAATTTTATACTGCGAACACTAGAAACGAGGCATTCACCACAACCTATTCAGCAAATTGCATATAGATGAAAACGAATGAGCTACTAAAACCTAACCGAACCTTCCTTAAAATCTGGTCAGCTAAATGAAACTACAAAATATATTACTAATACTATTATGGAAATTTCGAACTATTTTTTCATAACAAATAAATTTAAATAAGTAAATCTGTTTTACACGTATAGTAAAACGCATCAAAATATAATTTCATTTGTTTTACTATTTTTAGCACTGTTTCTCTTTATATATTAAACCACTTTTACACTAATTGCTCATATACTGAAACGATGAGAAACATGTTGTTAACATTATTTATTTACAATAGTGTACATGCTAAATAGTTTACTTATATTATACTGAAACAACTACGAACTTGGCGTTAACATTTCAACTTATTTACGAGTACCAGGCATCATTTAATAAATGCTGAATATTTTGCTTCTAGTGTTACTTAAAACAAAATGACTAAACCCGGCTTAGAATAAAAGTTAATTTTCGCGAATGTTTCAGACCGATGTTGTACCAAAATGATCGTACCAACATATTGTTAGCAAACATTAAAATAAATGAAAAGAGATACCCGACCGCTTTCATTTCCCGAGGCAGCGAGTAAAAAGTATTAATTAATTTAATGCAACATGCCGCATCGTGTCATTTTGTGGGTATCCCAATGGATTTGGATCCGTACTATGGTGAAAATCGATATAGTGATGGATGCAAATTGTTCCATTTATTGGATTTGTATTGGGTTAGTTGAATGTGTAAATTGTTTTTCGTCTGAATAATAAATTTTATTAAAATAATGCGGCGGTGTCCAGATTGCAAATAGAAGAAAGAGACGGCACCTTAAGAAGAAGATTAAAATAATAGAAATTTCTGTTTAAATAGGTTTTATGATATTATTGTCAATGAATTTGATTATTATGGTCTAGGAATTGTTAATGTTGGCTTAAGACATTTTGTTAATGAAGCAAAAGTGGTCTGTCAGCGACAAATGGGGATCCGTGATCTCTGCCTACCACTCTACAGGGAATCAGGCGTGATATGTATTTATGAATGTATGTTAAAGTTTATGATTTTGCGTCCTTAGCACTTAGTGCAAACACAAAGTATTCTGAGTAATCTGTTTGTACTACCAAAACATACTTAAATTATTTAACAAAGACTAACATACCGAGATATCTATGTGTTGTGTGTATGTGCCTTGTACTTTGGTAATACTAACCAAATCAATCATATATGTAACACGGTTAGTTAACCATAGTAAGGCCCTTAGCTAGGCACGTACCCCGATGAATATCAGCCAGCAATACATTCCCGCGAAACACTATCTCGTCGAAAAACAATTCGAATCGGGCCCCGTAATACAACGTTACAAATTGTTACGGAAATCCACGGTAAGCCCATCGGTGCGATTATTATGCGATACTAGGCCAAGTGTGTTCTGACCTACATTTAGCCTGTTCAGAGTACATCGCGGCCGATCAAATGACACGGAAATCTGTATAGGTTGGTGTGAAAAAGCTCGTTGATATATCTCTAGTGCTGTCATCTAGCGGTGATTGAGAGAAGACTGGAGTTCGTGTAATATTTTTTTCATAATTTATGTTGGGTTAGGCAAAAGAAACACGAAATCCAAACTGTTGCAGTAGATATGAAGTTCAAATATGTAATGATAAGGTATCAGGGATAAACTGCAAATATGGGATGTAAAACTGTATCACATATTACAAAATAATGTTCTATGTGTAGATATGTATAAATGAGCTTCACAAGTTTTTTATTACAATGTGGATGGTAAACTTAGGAAAATAGTAGTATAATAAGTAATAAATATAGAACAAAGTAAATATGTAAATTTATTACTTTTAAAGATGTTATTAAGACCTTTCATACTCGTAGTTATTATTCCGTTTTTTTAGTGATTATTGAGAGAAAGCGTTTACGACATAGGTGTTAAAACGACCTTAAATGAATAATAATAAAAATAAACTTTAACCAATTGAATATAACAACTAGTCATAATATATCCCCAACAACAGCTAGTCATACTATATTTCCATACATAGGACAGGATAGCAGGAGCTCAAGTCCCCAAATGCTTTTTGCGAAATCGTAGTTTAATATCATTCAGTAATTCAAAAATTTGCTAGTGGAATCGCATTAGTGACAAAAATCGCCATTTTAAAGGCTAATGTCGACTCTTTTGCAGCCATCCATGAAATTTGACACTATTTTCTAATCCTAAAACAAGTGCAATCGCAATAGTGACAAATTTCGCCATTTTAAAGGATAAAGTTGACTCTTTTGCAGTCATCAATAGTGAAAATTCACACTTTTGCTAACACAACTTAACACTATTATTAAAGTGTTATCGAACTACTACGTATTTTGCAAAAACGCATTACCAGACTTGGTCCCAGAATAGGTCCCCGTAAGAAAGTATTCAGCGGGGCGCGCGGGGGGTTACGCTAATAGGTCGAGTGATCAACCCCGCCCAAGGACAACTTATCTTGCCCTTTAAACGTGCTTGACTTGCTACGTATACATGTGTTGGAGTTTAGAACAAAAACTGATGATGTGGAACCAATAGAATAGAGTCAGGGGCTTTCTATTGGGTGATGGGGTAGCCTGTATCATCTCCAAATGACATCAGAATCATATTTATGCTATAAGTGAGCTAGGAGGTATTATCATGTATCTAAGGTTCTGGCAACCCTGAAAGGGGTTGAAGGACGTGAATGTGTAAGCAAATCAGGGGCTTTATTCCATGGTGTAAGTAATATATAATAGTATATATAAATAATAGTATATATGGAAAAGGTGACCAAGAGAATATCCATATTGTATATATATATATGTTTTAAAGTTTAATATTATTAAGTTTCTTATGTAACAGGGTAAATGTGGAAAATACTTAGTCGTTTTACAATCTTTGTGCAGTATATGAGAGTTACGGAAATCAGTGAGATTTCGCTATAAAAGTACATTGTCTGTGTCTAAATTATAATCAAACAGTTGGTTTATTATTTGATTGTCTATTATAGTTACAGTGCAGTAATATTTTAAATCATCGTGTAACTTAGCCAGTGAGTATAAACATGATTAGTTCTTCATTTATTTAACTGTAAAAGGCAAATAAGAGACCAAGGGTTATCCAAGTAATAAAGTAGTAAGTAAATATTCTGACGTTTGCAACAGTTGTCAATGTTCCTAATCTTGCTTTGTGTGTACAACAGGATATAAAGGATGAATGGATTGAATTGCAGGATTTGTTAATGTACTTAATATTATACGAATGTGTACTCACACAAAAACATGCATAACAAAAACATTTGGTATAATCCTTAAACACTATTCACTATCCAACTTAGTTAACTTAAACAACATCACAGTAATTTATTAAGCAAATGAACATTATATTCACAGAAAAAAAAACAATAGTATCTAAAACAATAATGTCACTGTATTAAATGAATGTTTACAGTAACTAACTTTATTTTTCAACTACCCTTCTTTTATTTATTAAAGTTAAAATAAAGTTTTTATTCACTTGTCAGTCACGTCAAAAATCATTACATCGAATCGTCATATCGTCGTCGATTTTTCGCCTTGCCGAATAAGTAACTACAAATATTCATATGCTTCTAATCTTCAAATATAAAATACGAGAACAATGAATGGTACAGTTGTTGCGAAGATGATACCTGGTCAGGAACATTTGTGGCTTTTTATGTAGACGTATTTGTTGTTGTTGTCTGTACAAAGAGATGATGATGGAAGAGGAAATAAAAACACTTGATTCATCAGTTTTACGATTAAGATTATTGATATTTTAGTAGGTATATGTGATAATGTGAAACCAACTTATGACTTATGGATACGTAAGATACTTCTGCTCATCTTTACCATGCCTGAAACGCAGCTGTCAAAACATCAACTCCTTTACGAGACTACTAGCTAAGCGATGGGCGTCAAAGCATCGACATTTTCTGGGCAATTTCCTCAACGGCTGATGGTACAAAAACTAACAAGATAAGCTCTGACACGCTTTCATGCCATAAGTGTAGGTCGGCTCAATGTCGCATTAGGAGCAGACCTATGACCCGAGATATCAATATGCGGGAAAAAACGGGCTTGGGTGATGTCCAACTGGGTCCTTACTGGATCCAGATTGCGGTGCCTTCCAGAATGATGATAGTGGTGAAAGTAAATGGTTCATTAGATTATTAATGTGAGGAAATTATAACAATAAATACATCATTCCCATCTTAGAGGACACGTTGGACATAGAGAGATAAGCAGACATATTGGAACATATCGGAGCTCCGTATTTCCAGATACAGGCATACTTTCGCTCCAATGACATGCATACATCTCCTTACATCTTTACATCGCTTTTGGATTAGCTGAACTTAAAATCTATTTGATCTTTAACATACATATTGCTAGCCGATATATACTGATCAATGACATTTATTAGCTTAACTCAAAATAGTGAAAAGCAGCCTAGGATTCAATGGATTAGATTAGCCAACAACAAAGAAGCTGTTGTTAAAAATTGTCCAAGAATCTGTTGTTAAAGTTCTCAAAATTATGCTGAAGGAACATTCCGTCCTAGGTTCTGTACACATACATCCATAAACATCACACCTGATTCCCTGTATAAGGGTAGGCAGAGATCACGGATCCTCATTGTCCCGATCCTGACGGACCACTTTCGCTTTATTGACACTCATACATCTTCTCACACGCACTCGGCAGTTATAAGTACTCCTAACGTCACCCTTTTTCAATATAGAAAATTCACACCGTAAGGTGTTAAAGGACGTCCATATATATTCTTCTGTCATTCAATGAATTCCCTAATTATTCTTAAATCATAATTACAACCTTACTAATCAAAACCAGTGTATCGGAGAGGAATATTCACAAAAGTAGGCCAATGAGACGAGACCCGAGACATGAGTCGCCAGGGTGTCTCGCCATGCCGCTTCGTCACGCCAACGCCATTCAACATCGAAGGCTTCGATTCAGATGGAAAATAGGCTTTTTATAGCCATAGAAGTTGTTATTAGACCATCTAGGATAGGTCTAAAACAAACTATGCGTAGGATATTGAATGGAACTAAAAGGTAAAGGAACAAATGTATGTACCTATACATTCACATCGTTTAAGCCCTTTCGGGGTGTATAAAATGTTGTTGATTATTTTTCGTGTCATTCGTGAATGTTGTAGTTTGAAACACGATTTAGGGACAAAAATAGAGAAAAGTATGATAAGGTGGTTTGACACATGGAACGGATGGATGAAAGCACAAGGGTTACAAAAGAATAGTCTTAGCTTATTCCGTTAGGAATGTAGAGGCGTGAATATATGTATGTAAGTAAGATATAAACCAAGGAGAGACGATAATAGCATGTCTTTTGAGGTTGTGTTATAATATGTAATATTGGTAATATGTTTATCTGTCAATAGATATACTTATTAGAATTATTATTTATTACGTTCAAACTATGCATAGTATCAATATATAGTAGTAAAGCAACCCATTAAGAAAATAGGAACAGCAAATGATATGCGACTCTAGAACTATGCCCATGTCTTATATTTAGTGGCAAACTTGGCTATCTGGAAGACGTTTGGCTTCCTTCCAGAACTTTGTCATGTGCCCATACATTGTACACATAAGGTCAGTTACGACTGTTTGCTTAAGCTCAACATTTTGTATGAAAATGTATGGCAAGTTTAAAAACATCTTAAGGCTTTTTTAATACAGTTACGATATCGTGCTAGGTGGTCCGATGACCTGACGATGATCGCTGGTAATAGCTACATGATAATATGATAGTATTTTATCGCTTGCCATTGAGTGAGAACTATGTCGAGCAGAGGACTTATATTTTTCATTTTTAAATGCTAATGACGTGAAGGTGCTTTGCAAGAACCAGAAGAAATTCAGATCCAATATCTGAGCCTACCTTTCTATAGAGAGGTGGAAGTGATATATGTAATTAAATATTAAACACACTTTTTACATTATAACATACAACATTTTACTGCGATCATAACAAGAAATAGGACTACGATGTATGACCCGGTGTGGTAAAGGAGAAGGCTAGCATTTTAATAGGTGTCATAAAAAACGTTTAATGTTATTGGTTTAAAAGAAACATTTTGGACAAATCACGCCTTCATTACTACCAGAAAATGATGTAATGGATTTATTCGCACTTCACTTTCATCAGCAATGAAACGAAATAGATTGAGAATACCACAAATTCCTATGAAAACCAGTGTAATTTTCACACATATTACATAGGTATAACAAATCTAAAAGTCTCTATAACATGCTTCCTTCTATATAGTACACGATCAAGCTCAGTTCCCCTTAGTCACGTCTGAAGTCCGTCTTTAAGAAGACTTGAAATTAATAATGAATCTACGGCGGTACTACGATAAAACAATCGAGAAATGCAAACCTGATGGATTTGAATTGCCCTTGAAAGTCGACCCAACTGTGCCTAGTGACCTCAATAGTGACTCTCTACTGAAACCGTGCCTTAAGATGGCCACGAGAGTTATACTAGACGTCGAGGCGCGGTTGGAACGATGTTGTTTTGTTTAGGAATCGATTGATATTGTTTTTTTTTGTTTTATGTATTTGTTGTTTGTTTGTGAGTCTGGTAGATGATTTACAATGCAATTTCTGAGGTATCAGCAGGTTTTAGTAAGTGTATCATTGATTATGAAAATGGAGGATGATTGGTTTTGTTCCTGTGGTTTTTCGTAAATATCATTGATTATACAGGTTGGTTAATACTTGTGTTCTAGATATTGTTGAAAAAATATAAATGACCGGTTTGGAAAATAATTTGGAACATTGATTTAAATTTAACGAAAACAGCAATGGTATCCAATTAACATAATTCGCGCTACGGCCATTTCATATGTTGTTAACTTCAACAAAATATTTATAAATTCTAACTTAATCCCGCAACATGTTCATCTTACAAGAACTTTAGCTTAATCGAGAGCAAAGTCTTCTACACATACAGACATTGCTGTACTAATACTCCAAACTGCAAACCGAGTCACTGCTGCCCAAAACTGTTACCGTCCTCCCAACTTCCAAATACTTATTCTAATTGAAACTAATACTGACTAATGAAATATCCGGAGCAAACATGCATAAATTATGCCGGCACATAAATGCTCAGCTTAGCTGTGAATATCCGAAAGACGGTTGGCTAAGGGCCAACGCTGGCTGTCCTCACCATCGTTCATATTAGGACAGTTTAGGGGCGGGATGTGACTGACTCATATTGCTATATATGCGTAGATGTATATAGGAGTTGCATATTAAAGGAAGGGAATGGCAAAGTACTACGTGGCGAAATATACGAGTATTTAGAAGTTGCATATTTAAAGGAATGGAATGGCCTGAGTATTATGTGGGGAATGGCATGGGTATTTGTTATAGGTATAAACTTGCATGAGTAGATTGATAGATGTGAGTGAGGGAAAAGATGTACATTCACAAATCCATGCATTCGAAATGATCATCGTGTTAATATAATAATAGTTATAACGCGTCATGCTTCGAAAGGCCCATAGCTAAAATGTCTTTGAAATTTCAGGGATGGACATTCAAGCTTCTGAAGTCGTGAAACGTATGATGTATGTATGTATGTATTATTACACGTAACACGTTCAGTCAATTATGAAATTAATACGTAATAGTTGTTTCATGTAACGAATGAAATTTATATTATAAGTAATTTTAAGGCTCACTATAAGGCTTTTATTCAATATGTATTAAAAGCCATGCACCATGACTCATCGGTCTTATAACTTACAAACATCTACATGTATGTATAAACTATTTTAAACTACTCCAACTACCAAAAGTTGTACAAAATGAGGCTAGCAACCAAACCAAAACTATATGCCAATCGTAAATATTTATCGGCCTATAAATAACTGAGCGTATGCCCGGCCTACCGCGTCGGCTTTAATCAATATGATATTCGTGTGAACCGAACCGAAAGTGTGATAAGGAAAAGGCGACTAGTCGACGCCGCGGAGTCTCCTTTAATTTATAAGAGAGCCTATCTTGGAAGAAAAACCGTGATAACTTGTTGTTTCACTGTTTTATCGTTGCTCTAGAGTTCAGAAACTTGAATTAACTTTGTGTATTACAGAGGGTAAAGCCTCTTTCGTGATATACTTGTAAAGAGGGGTAATAATTATACACATACATATACCCAGTTACTCTTTAGGAAAAATATATTATCTAGGGATTTGTAGAGTAAGTGTATATAACATATTTTTACCTAAATTGCCATGATTACATCATTAATATCACCTAGTCTACTACTACGACTAAGTAAAATAAAATAAAATTAATAAAATATTTTTAATTACAAAGATTTCAAAAAATATATTCATTCATTTAATAACCAGTAATTCATATAACATTATTAAACCTATAACGCAAAGATATTGTACTGACAGTCTTAGCACTTACAACGTTACGTTGGTTTAGAAGTGGGCACATAAATGTAGAGACTACATCGTGTATATGTAAAAAGTAACATAGACCTTATCCAACCTATATTAACAAACTTTTAATGAACTAGGTCTATTACAGCGGATTACCAGAAAGTGCATAATCGATTTCCCCTAACCCTTCAACGCAAACAGTTCAAACCCGATTCTTCAAAGCGTTCACTTCATATCGATTCATCATGATCGATTAATAACCGAGTTAGCTTATATCGATACTTAGTAATTTACTTTCTTTGGAATTCTTGCCAAGTTCAAGGTATAAGGTTTCGGATAAGTTATTTACTAGCACGTCAATCTAAATTGAAAAAGGCAGTCATTTTAGGTATTAGTCAGATTTACGCTACGAATTCTACGAATATGTGACTACGAAGTTATTGTAAGCATAACTGTAAATTTATTTAAACTAGCATTGGTATTGCTTACTTTATATTTTACTTTCAAAATAAACAGTTGTAATTCAATAGCTTTTTATATTCTGGAATAAATCTTTCTACAAAATATCCAAGATAGACTAAATTGATTAAACTATTTTTCAGCTAGTTTCGGAACACAACAGCATAAACTCGAAAGTTTTCTGTGTCTCTCCCGAAAACATGGGAAAATAAATAACATGAAACGAAATTAAGGAAAACATAATAAATACATCCCGGACTAGCACAAGACTCCATTACGAAACATCATGCACCTCAGCACAAAAAATCGCAACATGTAGTTTCATTAAATTCAACAAACACTCAACATTCCGTAGCTCTAATTACTTATGAGTTTTTTCGAGGCACTGGCAACGTTGCTTAAATCTAGGCCACTGCAGCTTTACAAACTAAATGTCATATTTGAATAAAAAATGCACGACACTAGGCATTTTTTCCATGTCTTCCTGTGTAATAGGCAAACGTGAATTTAGGTTAAAATGCGCTCGCATACATCAGTGTTTTTTATTGCGACACTCCTTAATATGTGTAATAACGCGGCATTTGCCCGTTTAGTGTTGTTAACTGGTAGGCAAATAACGGTTACTTACGACTGTCTTTCCAACGTGTTGTATGAGGTAACAAAGGGGCTAGGGTTAATAGAACTTCTTGAAAGATCGACAATGCTACCTTTATTTAAATATTATTTTAGGTTGTCTCTAAAGGACTAGATATTTGTGAGCGATGGACTATCTTGCAATCCCGATAGTATCATAAAAAAGCAACAAGATTTTGTGTTATTGAGGTTTTAACTCAAAGGAGATTATATGCCATGTTTATTCTTCCCGACATGTCGAAGAAGGTGACTAAGGGATTAGGGGTAAATAGAATCTATTGGGCGATAGGCTAGTGACCTGTCACCATTTCTATGACAACGCAACCTCAATTCAACATGCTAAACTGTGACCTAGGAGGATATCTTCGCGGTTCTGTCCACCGTGAAACGGATATAGGGACATCAATGTATATGTATATTAAAAAAAAATCAATAATATTTGGACATTATTACCCCAATTGAACTAGCCCCTTGGTAAGTTTATTTAAGACTTGTGTTATGGGTACTATTCAACGTATATTTAAGAAATGTATACATATTATACATAGACAAATACATTTATAGCATATATAATGAACGACCAGACTGGAAAGCAGAAAGAAAAGCGTAGTTCCTAACGATTCGAACCCGGGACCTCACGATTAGCGTTCCGGCGGCTAACCGATCGCGCCACGGAGTTCGTATATATGTATGAATCTGTCTAACCCTACAACAGAACTACACATAGGCTACTATGTATATAGCTAGTACTATGCAGTATTGATATAAATAGTGAGCCGCATTCTCATAGGGCTGCTCTGTGAGATAAATGGGTTACTTACGCCCTGCTGACTGCCCATCCGTTAACAGTTTTACAATTCAGTGCAGTGGCGTTTTGTAAAAGCGTTTTTAGGGTACGGTTACGTAAAAGCCGAGAGAGTAGCGTTTTTTGATGTGGTTTGTATACCTATGTTGTAATTTCGTCGGTACTATGATTTTTATATATTCAGGTAAAACCTCGGAGAGATTGTGTTTCATAGAAACAGTCTAAAATACACGAGCTAATTTTATTATATAATAACGAAACTTCGTGCATCATTTATATTTATTTTCATTTTAAGGTCGTGTTATATATGTATTGTAGTGTGTCACTATATAGAACTGATATTTATGGTATATTTTAGTGAAGTCAAGCAAAGTAACGAAAGTTCTTTTGTTTAATTTTTAGTATCTACATATTAACAACACGAAGATTATTGTAACAATAAATTTGATAGTCTTAAAAATTTCTCGGTAGACCAGTTGTCACACATTTACATATAAACATTTTACGCCTCTCTTATTTGATAACAGGATAGACACCTTGACCAATCCTGATAAATATAAACTAGATTCAACTACCAAAAACTAAGCTCGCCTGGACTAATCCGGACAAATCTACACTAGATTCAACTACCAAAAAAATAAGCTCGTTTGCTTATGTTTGAAAGGCTTAGTAGAAATTTGGAAAAAATATGTACACGAGCTGCAATGCAACTTCCAGTGGCATCACTCGCTTTCAACATTCAGTTAAACGTTTGAAACATTTCACGTGTTTGGACTTCGTAATTACTTTTGCATCAGCTTGCACTGGGTAAAAAAATAACATAGGCTTGCTCAGAATCCTAACGTTTTTACTAATATTTTCGGTAAAACTATGAATTATAATGTTTTGTATGATATTATCGTATCAATATCACAACATTATTGACACCTTACTATCAGGTGATGCAAGTTTGAGATGGCCATAACTAATGACTCGAGACGATCACCTTACGACAACAATACAACTTCAGAGAGGAACCTATGAAACTCTGATAACAGCGAAGTATAACGTTCTATAATTTAAATTTAAATACATGATATAGGTTATAGTAGGAAACTCAATGATTCCGTGCTTATCTAGGAAGCAATTCGAATCATAAG
Organism: Leucoptera coffeella; assembly: GCA_030578115.1. Lineage (NCBI taxonomy): Eukaryota > Metazoa > Arthropoda > Insecta > Lepidoptera > Lyonetiidae > Leucoptera > Leucoptera coffeella. The sequence goes on from JAMBLF010000503.1 coordinate 147,159, forward strand.
TAGTTTTATTTCACCTAGTTGTGGCGACTAAGGAACTAGGGGTCAATAGAATCCGTAGCGCAAGGGGCTAGCAACCTATCACCAATATTTTTTATGAATGATCACAAACCCCGAAATGTTTACTAGATGTGACGGAGTAGGTTAGGTAAGGGATATATCTCCAAAGCTGTGCATTCCAAAAGAGATAAAATAATGTCAATGTAGTGTTTAGGATGTAAATACTTGTACGATGAAATAAAACTGCGTACTCCACATATCTTCCACATGGCATGTAGGCAAACATGGAGGCTAAACGGCTTGCGTGAGCCCTGAACATAACGATCACCCTGCAAATGAATCTAATAGAGTAATGTGTTCGAGTGTAGCGTAACCGAATGAAGACCTATTGCAATTAATAGTAGACTATAAGGACGTGAGTGAATACGCGTATGCCATATCGAATCTTTAGTGTTGCTCTAAATTAAATTATAATATTGGTTTGATTGTAACTCTTGTCAAATATTTAAACGTTGTTACAAAACGTCCGATGTTTTTTATATCAAAATGATCATAAGCATATGATGCAACATAGCGATATAAAATACAAAAATTAAACATATAGCCTTAATAATTATAGGTATATTCAAACATGAATATAACAGAAAGTAGAGGGATGAGAATCTAAGTTATATTTAAATACTTGAATATTATTAATGGTTGTCTACTATAGTTGCTTTCGGCATAGTTGGCTCGCCGAACAGAAATCAACTAATTGAATTCCACTGACGTAAGACTTTGGACAGAAATCAATTGAATTATGAACGTGTTATGTTATATACCCATGCCTTATAAGTAACTATAACATATATGGTTACATAAAGCCGCTATTTAGCCAGTCCCACTCACGATACCTTTCGTGTTTCCATACCACGTGCTTCAGCTAGCGATCGTGTTAAAATAAATATTAGTAACGTATTCTCGAACGCTGCGTTGTCGGCGAAAGAGAGAAAACAACATCAGGAATAAGTCAAAGGCCCCAGAGCGAGCAGGACGTAAGAATGGGCCGATCGATAGCCGCACAGCCGCAGAATGAAGCCTGCGTGACGTCACACGGTCGTCTCGTCATCTTAGGCTCAAAGAAATAGTCACTACGAAGGTTGTGCTTTTAGATTTTGTAGGGCGAAATATCGCTATAAAACGCACTTATAATAATATGGTAAATAATATTGTAGGATGTTATTACACCAATTGAACTAGCCCCTTGCTAAGTACATTTAAGACTTGTGTTAAGTGTACTAGTCAACGTATATTTAAGAAATTACTTATTACGACTTATTATCTATAGATAAATACATATATAGCATATGTAATCGACGACCAGACTGGAAAGCAGAAGAAAAGTGGAGTTCTTAACTCTGCCTCCACCGGGAATTGAACCCGGGACCTCACGATAAGCGTTCAGGCGTCTAACCGATTGCTTGTATTCTGTATCAATGGGGATGAAGGTCTATATTCTATCTTATATTCTCTTGGTATTTTCTGGTCTGGTTATAAAAGCAATTGTTACGTATCAAAATCAGAAGTTAAACATCAAAATTTATTCCTTTGCTCTGGTATAGTTTTTATACCAGTATAATAACTGTTACAATTTCAAGTATAACAGGAGATACCAGCATAGTGTAGTAAGTCTAAGGCCTTAAAGCTTACCAGTTCCCTATTTGTACATGTTATTTTTTATATAAAATTGAATCATTATATTAAAACCTTGTTATTCGCATAATTACCTCTTACTGATTCTAATTTGTATTCACCTTTTAGAGACTTACAGAGATATGTTATTTAGTAATTTTGGAACTTTATAGACGTGAAAAACTATGTATCACTAAGTAATAGATAAAAATAATTATCTAACATTTAGATTCCGTTCTATTTAGGGACAGATATGATTCAATATATGACTAAGGAATATAGAGTAATTTAAATGAACATGTGCGACCATATACAATCCTAATTTCTCATATTTTTATTAAATTTAGGGCCTTGATTTGTTCTTAATTATAAATATCGTTACTGCAACTAGAATTTTATACAAACATATGCATCACACCTGATTCCCTGTAGAGGTGTAGGCATCGCGAATCCCCATTTCATCATTGACACCCATACACCTTCTCATACACACTCGACATTATAGGTACTTCTAACGTCACCCTTTTTCTATATAGCGTCTATCTGACTGTATAAACTAGAATTATTGTGTTATATTTGAGGTCTTATTCACTCTATTCCTGATTGCCTAAGCAAAGTCATAACTAACGTAACCCCTAGTTAAATAATAAAAATCTCTACGTATTACAACTGTTTATTTCTTAAGATATTATAGAAGTAAAGCGTAATACGAATAGAGCTGAAAGAAAATTTTCCTGCGGATTACGTAGCTCTACGTAACTTCGTTTTACGGCCGGTTGTCATAAAATCGCATTGGTTCAGTAGTTAAGTAGTAATGTCTTTATGGCTTATGAAATTTTCCAAAGAGAACTATTCTTAACAATGATGACGGTATAAAAGTAACTAAGTGACTTCTGGTTATCTATTTTCCGGTGGATTTAAATTAAGAAACTTAATTATTTCTACGTAACCAATAGCTTTATATCCTAAAAGGATGAAGAAAACATCATAGACATAATATTTTATATTATTTGTGGTTTACCTATATCCTCGGTGTTCATAAATGATCGGCCTTTATTATAATTAAATACTGGTGACAATTATTCCTTATTACCTAATATTTCTTATTGTTTCAATCAAAATATCGTAAGATACGTAAACTTTATACTAAAATACCTTCTACGATGATCACTCTAGCTTCTGACTGCCTCGAATGGGTTAGCTGTCATCAAGTGTAAATATTTTAAACTATCGATTAACAGTAACACAAAATCGAACTAACAAAACATTAATAACGTTCTTTCTCTACTCCGTTTTCTATTACATTCTATTGTAAATTACAAATTCAATGAAATTCCCAATCGTCCGTGAATTATTTTGGGCTGCGACTATATTTCACTAGAACCTTCGAGTAAGGGGCCTGGCCATTTCGTTTATTTCCGGATGAGGGTGTCCGCGACACTGAGCGCGATCTAACTTAATTGAAGTGTGTACGAGGCTTTACATTCGTCAAGTTCTATACAAAATTTTATGGGGACGCTACTTTTATAACAGCTTTTGGACGAGTACTATTGTAGCGTGTCGTAGCATCTATATTATTTTAGGACATTTATAAAAACAATGATGTTTTTAATAATTTGCGGACCTTATTACACTAATTGGAGTAATCCCTTGTTAAGTACATTTAAGACTTGTGTTAAAGGTATCATTGAACATGTATGTCGTATTATGCATAGATATATACATATATAGCATATTTTATAATCAACAAACAGAGTTGAAAGCAGATGCATAGTTTTTTACTCTGCTTCTACGAGGAATCAAACCCGGGACCTCATGATTATCGTGGCTTAATGGAATGTCACCGCCTGCGTTTAATTAAATATTATTATATATTATAGAAAAGTAGGAAGAAATATCTAAATGTATCAAGATTGTCTCACGCATTCGCAAAGCCAAGTGGTTATTGACAACGAATCCCTTTAATGATTACTATTTTCTTAACTATTTACTACTTGTCTGTTTATGCAGGTAATAGTTAGACTGTGTGGGTAATGACATACATACGTCTAGTCAGTCAATACCAGTACGCAGTATCTGTGAGTAACGACAACTGAACCAAGATGACTTAAGGACGCAATAACATAAAAAAAATCAATTTGTTAATAAAGACTCTTGCAATATCAAGGATTACCACTGTAGGCTTTCACTGCCCTAAAATGATAATAATTGTTAAGCCTAAGTGACTATCATTATAAAGATGATCATAGTTTTTAAAAGATTATTTTATAGTGCACAGAACCTTGTTGATACAACATTTCATTAGTTACTTTTAATAGTTATGCTTATATGAATTGTAATGACATTCACTAGAATGATTGATTGCAGAATGATAGGCCATCGAATATCAGTTATTCAAAAACAATCATTTATTATTACGTAGTGATGTTGTATGAAACCAATTCACTACTTTATGATTTCCCAAATGTCATATTGCTGATTTTTAATACACCTGCTTAACCCGTGTTTACGATTAAATTAAATCGTACTTAAGCAGTACTCTGCCACGCATACATTTTGCTTGATATGAAACTAGTTTATCGTAATAACATCGACTGTAGCCAAGTGGGTAAGACCTCTGACTTCTTATGAGAAAGGTCCTAGGTTCGAATGACATGCACGAATGATTGAAATTTATTTATAATTTACATATATAATTGACAGTCACTAGCGATGAGGGAAAACATCGTGAGAAAACCTACCTATCCTTTGGGATAGATAACAGCCAGTGCCTATATACGGCATTACAGTTCACTACCTATGACGTGCTGTCTATCAAGAGAAACGCGGACTTCGAGTGACCCATACCTAACATGCCTTCGAAATTTCGGAGATGGGCACTCAAGCCTCTGACTACCCCGCCATAATAAAAAGGGATTGTGAATACACAAGTCAAGAAGCGTATGTTTTTATGTGTATGTATGTTTATCGTACCCAGCTATCATTGAATGAGGAATACTTTTGAAGGTCATAATTAATAATATAATTAAGATACTATTATTTCGACTGTATACTATAAACAAGTTTTCAATGTTCTTTTTTTTATTCTTTCACGAAACAGATATATCTAACCTAATGCTTAGAATATGCATAAAAATAGACCTCCTACACCTTAGATTATCGTTTCTCAAATATCTCTACTACTATTTTTTAATGAAATAGATTAAAAAGTCAATTAGTATAGATATAGATCAAATACGTTAGAAGTACGTTGAGTATATAATTAAGAGGTACATATATGCATTTCAACGTAGCGATTTGTTTTGCTGGGTTCGAGATTAATGGTGATTCCTAATCTCTAGCCTAGCCTACCTAGCCCTCTACAGGGAACCGGGCATTATATGTAATGTAGGTAAAAAACTATATCTATCTATTAAAAACGAGACATTATTCATAAGTAAGCAGTGTGATGCTTAACAGAGCATACACGACAATATTAATAACGTAAGGGTGGATACTTAACAAGATCTTTCTACGCGTTCACGAATTCCATGTCCAGAACTGCGAGTTTGTAATTCTATGGCCACCTCGAACCCACATGTTGATCAGATAGTCAGTACTCAATGTGACAGGTGGTAAGCCATGTCGCTATTTACAAGCACTGGCTATTACCTATTCGGGGAACAGGTAGATTTCCTCACGTAGTTTGTAGGTAGGTAGTAATAGAGACATGAAAGTGTATGCACAAGGCATGAGTTGTGAATTATTAGTATTCAGTGCAATCCCTAAATAGTTCAATAGGTTAATTCCATATTGATTCAGCAGAGGTCGCCCTATCAATGTTGCACCACTTCACCCGGTTTACGAGCAGGCCCATAATTGATTCAATTGTGATTTATCATCTATCAACACTGTTTGTTAGAACGTTAATCTTTTACGTCATTGTTATACCCTAAGTGAGTATATTAGTGCGAAAGTGTGACGTTAGAAGTGCCTATAACTATAGATACCAGTGGTTCTGACATAACACCAGCGTTGCGTTTGCCTCAAAGGGAACATATCTAACTGAGTTAGAACCCTTTTTCTGCGACAGTAACATGCACAAGTTATACCCCCTAGTTTGTAATTTTTTTTTTATTGTAAACGTTTTGTATTGTGTATGTTTTTGTGACTGTAAATAAACGCTTTTATTATTATTAGATACTATTTGAAGCTACGTGTGATATCTGTTTATTCCCCTGTAAGGAGATGGGTAGGATCTGGGGCCTAAGTCCACTAATGCTTTTTGGAAAACATCAATTTAATATCAGATGAGTAATAGTGTGAAGTTGGTAGTGGATTAACTAAAATGACGAAATTCGCCATTTTAAAGCGATATTTGACACTTATGCTGATACCAATGATAAAATTTGACACTTTTGCTAATCCAGTACCAACTTAACACTATTACTGAACTGATATTGAACTGCGTTTGTGCTAAAACGCATTAGTAGACTTGGGTCTCTGTACGTATGTATGACTAAATCTATTTTGTAACAAGTGCCTCTATTGGTATTTGATTTTTTATAACTCAAACGGGAAACGGGTGGCCCTTAAATGTTTTTATGATTTATTATTAACTTATTTCCTGAATTCAAATTGTTAGTATTACGTTTAACTAATAGTGTTAGGGTAGGTTGGTTACCGGTACTTGTGCAAGATTTTGTACTCTCGCAAAAGATAATATTAGACCTAAGTAATTACTAAGTGTTATTACATACATACATACACATCACGCCTGATTCCCTGTAGAGGGGTAGGCAGAAATCACGGATCCCCATTTGTCTCGATCCTGACAGACCACTTTCGCTTCATTGACATTCATACATCCTCTCATACACTCTCGGCGGTTATAGGTACTCCTAACGTCACCTTTAAATAACTGGAAATAACCCAATTTAATCGAATCGCCTATTTGGGCATTATAGTACATCAACATAATTATGCATATAATTAAAATTTACGCTACCACGGTGAGGGAAAACATCGTGAGGAAACCTATCTGTTCCCCGAACAGCTAAAAGTTAGTGCTTGTAAATGGCAACATGGCTTACCACCTGACACATTGAGAACTGAGTATCTGGTCAAGACGTGGGTTCAAGGTGACCATAGAATTACTACCTTAGCATTGCGGAGATGGATACCTGAACCTTTGACTACCCCGCAAGAGTCAATGGTCGTCAACGCTTTTGTGTTTATTTGTTTTGTCTTTTTTAAAATTTACGCATAATGTATGACTGAAATAGTATGATAGAATTAAGTACAGAAAGAAAGTTGAGATCTGAAAGAAGATGCTCAGGCTGGAATAGAAAAGAGCATGTTATGACGGTTTTAAAGTATTATGCGGATAAATTATCGTAGATTAATGAAAGCTATATGTGTAGCAAAAAGGCAGTATAATGCAAAATGGCGACGCTATATCTACCTATAACTGTCGAATATGTATTCGGAAATCAATGACTGTCAATGAGATCAAAATCTTGTGATGAATTGAATTAGGTTCCGAGATATCTAACTACCCCCTCCAGACAAGAGAAGTTATCACTAAAGATTAAACAGTAAAAGTAAGATAAAGGGTTGAAACCTAGCTGTTTCATTATTAACGTAGCTTTGTAGTTTTCATACAAATTCCATAAACCTCCAACAATTAACGCAAATAAAAACCAACCACCTAAACGATATGCAACCAAACTACATTCTCCTGTATACAAAAACAATAATAAAGGTGTCCCACAATGTACAACCAAACTACATTATATTTTATACAAAAACAAACACAAGCGCATTGAAGACCATTAACCCTTGCGTGGTAGTCAGAAGTTCAGGTTTCCAGCTCCGCAATCGCGGAGGTAGTTATTCTATAAACACATTGAGCCCACGAGTGGACCAAATAGTCAATGCTCAATATAACAGGTTGTAATCCATATCGCCATTTACAAGTACTAACTACCTGTTTAGGGAACAAGTAGGTTTCCTCACGATGTTTCCCTCAGCATTATCATTCTTTGTAACGACCTGAATACATAAAAATAGGTCGCACACGTATTCACAAGTTATCTGATGAAGTTATATAGAGGCAGTTGATTGAATTGGCTTCATTTTGTGCGGCTATTGATAGAACAAACCGATCGCAGACGGTTTGCGACGTCCATGTAGAGTACGCTTTGGGACCGGTACGTAACCTGTCGTCTTGTGGCGATTGAAATTGACGGCTTTATTAACATATAGATGAATATCTGCAGCGTGTCATGGGGTATATAAATACCTTATATATAGTATGCTTAGGAATATAGTGTGTATGTGGAATGTGATCAATTTTGGATAATTTGAGAGGTTTCGTATGATATATGTATGTGTGCTAATAGTTTTCTTGGCACTCAAAATTAATTTTTTTGCTAGGAAAATATTTTGTGAGCAATTTTTTTAAGAAAAGATAATTAGAATCCTATTTGTATATTAACTGCGCAGTTAACGTTTGTGAAAATGTAACAGGATACGTTAAGTAATTTAATTGACTCTATATTACAGTGTGTTGACTTTTAGCCATCAATACTACACTTCAAATAGCTTAAATGGACAATCTGCCACTGATATTTCTTTAATAAATTCATTATTAGACACCAAGAAGAATAGATAAACTATAAGTATACACTCTACTTGTAGTTCGTACGTAATCATACTACTTGTAATATGTAGCACATTCGTAGCAGTTCTATAACTTTAATACAAACTTAAAGAATGTACATTTAGGATGGAATATTCTTCGCCAAAGACGAATAGTGAACGGCCAAAGTCGGGAACGTTTCTTATTAGAGGTCCAAGGTTCGAATCCTGGCTCTGGCATGTACCAATGAATGAAATCAAAAAATGTGTTTTTCATTTATGTACATAATTTACAATCGATAACTGAGACAGCAAACATTCTTGAGGTCACCTACCTATCATTCGGGATACATAATTGCAAGTGCCTGCATACGGTGATACACTTCAGTACCTTTCACGTTGAATGCCGCCTAACATACACTCTCTGTACAGTACAGTCTCTGACTACTCCGCCGCAATAAAAAAGGGAGTGTGTATTCACACGTTGGGAAGCGTATGTTATGTTATACTCACATAAACAATATTGACTTGACGACCTCCGTGGCGCGATCCGTTAGCCGCCGGAACGCTGATCGTGAGGTCCCGGGTTCGATTCCCGGTGGAGGCAGAGTTAAGAACTACGCTTTTCTACTGCTTTCCAGTCTGGTCGTTGATTATATATGTATTTACCTATGTATAATATGCACATATTTCTTAAATATACGTTGACTAGTACCCTTAACACAAGTCTTAAATGAACTTACCAAGGGGCTAGTTCAATTGGTGTAATAATGTCCTAATTTTGTTATTTTTATTTATTTATTAATATGCATATATAATTGACATTATAACATCACAACCCCCAATAACCCCCAAAAAGTGACCTAGGAGTTACATCTCCGAGGTTCTGTCCATCCCAAAAGGGATTGAAAGACGTGAATGTACATATGAATATTCCCTCGCCAAAGTCGAATGAATAACAGGGCTATTTGCAGAGCAGGTCCCCCGAAGGTCTGCATCGTTGGTTTGCTTACACCATTTAGCAAACACACCGTTAAATAGGTCAGATGCGATGCCAAGGGTGTATGTATGCACGGCTATTATGTGAGGAACTTTGGAATTTACATACATATTAATATAGTAACGTCCTTTGATCCCTTTCGGGGTGGACAGAATCTTTGAATCATAAGATCATCTTAGTCATTTATTTTACAGTTTTAAGAGATTCGAGATTTATACTCATGATTAACTAACGGGAATTATCGCGTAAGTTTTTATATAATAAAAGTTACCTTATTATTAACCCGACGTTTCGGCTACGTTGCTGTAGCCTTGGTCACGGGCAGCACTTTTTCTATATTATATAACTTACGTGATAAGACCCGTTAGTTATTATTCATTCATTTTACAGTTGTAGCGTTTATATGAAACACTGGTCCCATTAACTCCTACTACATATCGGGAAAGGTAGCTAGACATACGAGTAAAATCTTCTAGGTCACATTTTAGCTTAAATATTAGGATTGTGATGTCATATGGAACATTGGTAACAGGTAGCTAGCACATCGCAATTATCGCTTTCTAGGACATGCCAGGATCAAAGGCAGCTAGATACCAATCGTTTTACGTCTTACACTAGCAATTTCCAAAGTAGTAGTCCCGTCTGGTATGAAAATTTTTATATAATATAATTCAATCGCTTGCGATATCAGTAGATGTTATGTATACACATTTTAGAAGAATATTATGTTAATATTAATATAACATATAATGTGACAAATAAACATCAATACACATCACACCCGTGTTCCTACGGAGAGTTTGGCAGAGAACACGAATCCCGATTTGTCTCAGTACAAACCACTACACACCTCATTGGCCACTACATACGTTTTCATACAAACTCGGTCGATATAGGTAGTAGTACCGTCACTCATTTTCAATAAGTTTTGATAGTTTGGATATCATATTTATTTAATTAGACTATACGTGAAACAGGCCAAGACAAACCTATTCACAACCATTAAGCCAATGGTTCAGGTTTCCATCTCCGCAATCGTGGAGGTAGTAATTCAATAGCCACCTCGAACCCACGTGTTGATCAGATAGTCAGTACTCAATGTGACAGGTGATAAGCCATGTAGCCATTTACTAGCACTAACTATGTTCCCCGAATAGGTAGGAGTGAACACAATGTTTTCTCTTACCGTAGGATACGGTGCATTTCGCAAATGTATTTTTATTACGAAAATGTAGAAAGAATTTCATAAATATCATCACATACTTAAACGGGATTTGAAACCTGTATTCACTGATGCAGGGTCAAGCCTCAAACAACTGAGCTACACAGTTTTTTTTGTTTAAAACAGTGTGCATTAGAATTACTTATAACAGTCCTGTGCATATGAAGAACTACATGGATGTCAATAAAGCGAATATGGCTCATCAGTATCGAGACAAATGACGTGATTTTTATGTATGTACAATGACTAGCCTGGGTTTTATGTAATAGGATTACTAACTAAACTAGCTTCATTTATAACCAGGGTGACTTAAGGGTCGGACAGTAAGATATATATTTTAAGCGATGAACTAATCTCATAATAATAGATAGCACCAAGGCCCCAGGTTATGCTAAAGGTGACCACAGTTCAAAATCACGTTCTTGAATCACTCTATCTAATAAAAATAACCGCATCAAAATCCGTTGCGTAGTTTCAAAGATTTAAGCATACAAAGGGAAATAGGGACAAAGAAAGCGACTTTGTTTTATACTATGTAGTGACTGTGTGTTAATGTACGTGTATTAAAACATCTATAAATGCAGCAAATTTGGTATGTTAAGCAACCTCTCCTTCCAATTCTTGTTATCGCCTACCCCTGTATAGAGAAAAGGTCGAAATGTGTATGGATGTTACACTGAGGCAATAAAATATGATGTACGGGAATGTAATTCATATTTAGGAAAATAGGTACATGTCATACAAACCTAACCTTGAATATATGTATATAACATCGGGCTGTGCACATATAATCGTGAGGAATCGTTCACTTTTTAAGGAAACGTGATTTCTCTTGACCATTATTTTGCAGAATCTTGTTTCTATCTGACATTACATCTAATACCATAAATATAATCCATTTTTGAGCAGAATTACTAATATTAACAAGACTCCAGTGGCAGACACTAAACTACACAAATAGCATACAATGATAGAATCATTGTAATACTGATATTTTACCTATGTACATAATATTCTCGCCTCTAGTTCATTAAGGGGATAGACGGAGACATTCAATCGCCACCTTGAACGCTTCTGACAAATCTCTCTTGCTACATTCACTTCCATTAATCTTCTCATACATGCTCTTCGGTTCTTCGCTACGCTAGGGTTTTACATACCAGTACATTGATAACCTACAATCACAAGCCACGTAAGATTAGTTACTTGCATACCTGAGCGTTTCCTTTAACAAGACAGTTGTTGTTCAGTAAAACCGAAGAACAAGCTTTCTTAGAAGAATAATATCCTGTTAAAGTTTTCTTAGACACACATTTCACTAGCAATTCAACAATTCTAACTAGCTGCTGTTCTTCACGGAATCAAAGGTGGTAGATAAATAGCTAAGACTAAATAAAATCTATTGAAGAATTGGCTAATGCCCTATATTATATCAATGCCTTTACGACAATGCTTAAAATGAGTCAGTACTTTACACTAGCTCGCAGATTTTCATTTACATCAGTTTACATTTAGCATCTTATATCAAAGTGTCGTGTTCTCACCTATCGTATCAGTCATTTCTATATCAATATACTTAATTTAATTTACTATCAAGCAATATCATTAAAAACTGAACAAATGATACAGTGACCGAAGTGATATAATCATCTTTTGTAATAAAAATACATATACAAAATATACCGAATAATACGATGATAAAAGACATCGTGAGGAGGCAGTCGTTTAAGTAAGAACATTCGTATATAATCCTTTGAGATCACGAGACCATTCAAAACAAATTACAGTTCGCACTTGAAATTCAATAAACGTTTTGGTAGTGAGGCGGTCTCTCTGATTTAGAATTGTCCAAATTGGTAGCTTCCTGCTATTACCGACTGTTTCGGTACCAACTAGTGTTCTAGGAAATCTGAGATGAATGTAGCTGGAGCATTTATTATATAATAAAGCAACTAATCGGTTACTAAAAAACACATCAGTTAAGATGTGTATATATCGCCGAAACTGCAGAGTTAGTTTAATTTATTTATTTATATGTGCAATATATGGCCAACTCGAACAGATGTGTTGATCAGATAATCAGTACTCATTATAATACTTTGTTGCTTACCAGCGATGTACAAGCACTGGCCCATTACCTATTTGGGGAACAGGCAGGTTTTCTTACGGTGTTTTCCCTATGTAATATATATAATTATAGTTTTATTGCAAATCGAAAGCCAGAAATCTTTATTTTCATTGGTACATGTAGGTTTGGGACCAGGATCTTCTCATATAGAGAAAAGCCCCCAATGACTGAGCTACGCCGAATTGATTGTCACCTGTTCCTTCTCTTATCTCTTAAAAGGATAAGGTAGATCTCCTCTCGAAGATTTAAAACCATAGTTTCCATTATGGTATTTGATAATCCCTGTGTTAAAGTTTTGGTGATTCAACGCGAATCAGGACTTAAACTTTTTATCAAATTTATATGCACAAGTATTACATCAAAAACTATGATTAAATGAAAATAATAATCTTGTCTTCTCTTTTAAGCTCTACAAAACCTAGGAGACATGACATTTCTCCTCGCATTTGACGTAACTTAACGTATGTAATGTAGCATATTACCCCATAACTCTTATTTTGTCATTCTGACATTCCAATCAGATAGGCAATTAATACTATACTATTCCTATACATTGCATATTAACAGGGTAGAACCTTTAAAATAGCGTTCGCGGATAATTTAAAATAAGCTGAGCCACTTTCTCGCCAGGTCAAGTGACCCGATTCCATTCCGAAAGCAGTTAGCCCTGATTCAAAGGAAGCGCCACAATGACGCTTTTGACATCATAGCTCTGACATCGAGCTGTATAGCCGCTATAGAACTGCTATATAGCTGTGTACAATGAATAATGTAAGGAGTAACGAAGAACGGATTTATTACGAATAATGTACTAGTATAAGTAATCCAAAATACAATTAGTATTTCAAGTTTATTGTTACGGAAATGAATAAAACATATATTAGAAGCTGGACTAGTAGGTTGAATGAGACTGTTTCTTACATACGTATACGCATGTCTATAGTGCCTGAAGGTTTTAAAGAAAGATTTATGCTGTCGTTGGGGGAAAATTGAGTATATTTTGCAATATTTATGACGTTGGTCCTCAGTCTCCCATGAAACGCGTATATTTTTATGTAAGTCGATCTGCATATATGGATAACCGAATGTGTACAGATATTAACGAAGCGAAGAGAAGCTACGAGTAATATTAAAAAAAAAGTGGCATACAATTTTTGTCATCAATTTCTTCGTTTAGATTACTCGCACAATGTACTATTAGCTGACCAGATTCGATAGAACTGACACAAATTATTCACCTGGTTAATAATCTCCAAACTGTGTCACCTGCGAAGCCTTACACATAGCACTTACCAAGGCCGGATACATGAGCTCCTTTCCGAGTTAGCAATCCAAGTCGAACTACGACTGCGAACACGAGATAAGGCTAACACTAGAGGTGCCACGCATCGCTGCCCTACGGACTTTGGCAGACCCTAGACCTAGAGGTTGACCCGAGCGCCCCGGAGTACGAGACGAGGCGGGCGCCGGGCAGCCGCGATGGGAAGGTCGGGGAAGCCGGAGCGCCTCGGGTGCGAACCTGACGTCAGCGGTGTGTCGGCGCCGCGCGGCCCATCTCGCCAGCGTCGTTGTCTACCAATTATTTATGTAAACGACGGAGGAGGCCGCGCGAAACAAAAGGCGGCGGGGCTCGGGGGTGAGGGCAGCTCGCCGCAGGAGCGACGCGCGTCGCCATCTAGCGCCTCGCACCGAACAACATCCGACTCTTGCCGCAGACGAAACTTTCCCACTGGCTCTCACGTGCACTGCCAGCCCTATCGCTTAGGAAGCACTATCACTGAAATGAGGAGCTTAATTTACAATATTTGGACAGGATCTGAGGGTGGTTAGGGGTTAGTATCACTGCCGGCTGGCGGCGGGGATGCGTACCGTGGTGAGAGCGAGGCCGGTGCGTGTGGATGGGACGTAGACGCGAGCCATGCTGTCAGGCGTCGCGGCCAGTGCGCGCCGCGGGCATGGCGGGCTCGAGTTCAGCGCTATGCGGTGCGGCCGTCCGCGAGTCGCGCTCTCTGCACTCCACTGAGCGGCCGTAGGTGAGGCTGCGCGCGCACTCCCGCACCGCTGCGTCCCGCGCCCTCCGCGCCACATCGCACGATCAACGACACCGCACACGATGTGTCCGACGATCATATCGATTCACGACCACCGTCTGCATCCTCGATCTCGTCGGTCGTCGACTTGGCCGCAACATCCAGCACCCAGATGAGCCAGGCGCAGCCCAAGGGCGCCTGCTGCGACCTCTCGCGACGCGACCTAAAGCCTCTCGCTAGGCTCCTTTGTTAAATGTAGGCCCCGGATACGCAACACCCACGCTGGTTGCTGACTTTTGACCTTCTTGTTTCTCTGTGGTTAACATTTAGTGCTAGATTATTATGTCGTCAATCACTGTATAGGCTGCTAGTCAAAAAATTTAAAAACGATTAGGGAAAGCCTATGTTTTGTTGGCAGATGGTTTCTGATAAAAAATATGAGAGCTTCAATAGCAACATGACCGCAACAAACTACATACATCATTTTCGTTTACTATTCTATGGAATAGATAATAGTCAGCACCTTTGATCAGGGAAAAAGAAACATCACCTGCCACACAGGGTGACTTTAATTCTAACTAAGCAATTGATGAAGGCGTACCTACTATTCAATTAATACTAAAATAACCCCATTCTCTATACAATTCTTTTAACATACTACCATGCACAATTCATTCTATATTTGATCTTGTCTGAATAATACATGGATCAATTATACAAAGGTTAAGTCAGCCCACACTTTATTAATTTACGGCTATTGTGGTAAGCATAAACTAATAAAGGCTGTCTGACATATTTTTACTGGCAGTATCAGCTATCTTCTGCTGATTTTAAATGTAAATAGAAAACATATGAACTTCTAGCTGTCTTTCTTCTCAAATTGTTGAAAACCCCTTTGATAACTATAAGACTAATTTTAAATGGAACCCTTGTATCTAAGACCAAATAGTCAATCAATCAATCAGTCTACTGCAGTTCACTGCTAGTCATAGGCTGCCTTAAGGTTACGCTACAAAACGCGATCACTCGTGGCCCTCAGCCTACTACCAACGACCTTTTTCAGGTCATCGGTCCATCTAACATCCTACACTACGTTAAAGAGTATTTTATTAATATTACAGCATTAATGGTAGTGCTACAGGTGACGAATAAGACATTATGAACTGATGTCCAGTCCAAATGGAGGACCATGAGTACTACGTATTTCTTAAGATGAACTAAAGCGAAAATATGTACCCTATTTAATAAAATAATATCCTTCGAATATAATAGTCAGCGTCTCTGTAGAATACTTGGCTCACTATTCTCATAAATACCATGATGAATATTTAGTGTGATAAGTAATTATATAATAATGAAATCGAAAACAAAATCTTTTTTTTCAAACAGTACTAGTCGAACAGATATAACAGTCACTAGTTTATGAAGAGATAGATTAAAAGGCTCCATTTATTTCCTATAAAAACCTTACTCTATGTTTCAGGCATACACTTTTTGTTGTGTCGCAGCTTAGAAATTGGAACGAACTCCAGTTTGCATACCCCGAAGCGAAATGGAGCACCTCATAGTTTCTTGTCTTAACATCACTTTGTATGTGTGTAAGATGAACTAGGAATAAAATGATGGAAACGTTTCTGGACTCGAACACAAATGCGAATATTAGTTAAACTAGTCGATCTGAAAAATGTTAATTGTAAAAAAGGTCCTGAAAATTACTATTCTCTTACAGACATGGTTCTGAACATGACTATTCACTAACAAACATGATTCTGAACATGACTTTTCTCTAACTAACAGGGTTCTAAAAATGACTATTCACAAACAAACATATTCCTGAAAATGAATAATCTGTAACAAACATGATCCTGAAAAGGACTATTCTTAAACAAAATTGGTCCTGAAACTGACTATCCTTGAACTAACATGGTCCTGAAAACGACTATTTTTTAACAAACATAATCCTGAAAATGGCTATTCTCTTATAATATAGTTCTGAAAAAGACTATCCTTGAACGAACATGGTCCTAAAAATGGCTATCCTCGAACTAACATCGTCCTGAAAATGACTATCCTTGAACAAGCATGGTCCTGAAAATGACTATCCTCGAACTAACATAGTCCTGAAAATGACTGTCCTTGAACTAACATGGTCCTCAAAACGACTATTCTCGTATAAACATGGTCCTGAAAATGACTATCCTTGAACTAACGTGGTCCTGAAAATGACTATCCTTGAACTAACATCGTCCGGAAAACGACTGTTGTCGTATAAACATGGTCCTGAAAATGACTATCCTTGAACTAACATGGTCCTGAAAACGACTATTCTCTTATAAACATGGTCCTAATAATGACCATCCTTGAACTAACATGGTCCTAAAAACGACTATTGTCTAACAAACATAATTCTGAAAACAACTATTCTCTTATAAACATGGTCCTGATAATGACCATCCTTGAACTAACATGGTCCTGAAAACGACTATTCTCGTATAAACATGGTCCTGAAAATGACTATCCTTGAACTAACGTGGTCCTGAAAATGACTATCCTTGAACTAACATCGTCCGGAAAACGACTGTTGTCGTATAAACATGGTCCTGAAAATGACTATCCTTGAACTAACATGGTCCTGAAAACGACTATTCTCTTATAAACATGGTCCTAATAATGACCATCCTTGAACTAACATGGTCCTAAAAACGACTATTGTCTAACAAACATAATTCTGAAAACAACTATTCTCTTATAAACATGGTCCTGATAATGACCATCCTTGAACTAACATGGTCCTGAAAACGACTATTGTCTCACGAACATGAAAATGACTTTTCTCGTATAAAATGGTCCTGAAAATGACTATTCTTGAACTAACATGGTCCTGAAAACGACTATTGTCTAACAAACATAATCCTAAAAACGACTTTTGTCGTATAAACATGGTCCTGAAAATGACTAACCTTGAACTAACATGGTCCTGAAAACGACTATTGTCAAACAAACATAATCCTAAAAAACGACTTTTGTCGTATAAACATGGTCCTGAAAATGACTATCCTTGAACTAACATGGTCCTGAAAACGACTATTCTCTTTTAAACATGGTCCTGAAAATGACTATCTTTGAACTAACATGGTCCTGAAAACGACTATTCTCTTATAAACATGGTCCTAATAATGACCATCCTTGAACTAACATGGTCCTGAAATCGACTATTGTCTAACAAACATAATCCTGAAAACAACTTTTCTCGTGTAAACATGGTCCTGAAAATGACTATCCTTGAACTAACATAATCCTGAAAACAACTTTTCTCTTATAAAAATTGACCTGAAAATGACTATCCTTGAACTAACATGGTCCTGAAAACGACTATTGTCTAAGAAACATAATCCTGAAAACGACTTTTGTCGTATAAATATGGTCCTGAAAATGACCATCCTTGAACTAGCATAATCCTGAAAACAACTTTTCTCTTATAAAAATTGACCTGAAAATGACTATCCTTGAACTAACATGGTCCTGAAAACGACTATTGTCTAAGAAACATAATCCTGAAAACGACTTTTGTCGTATAAACATGGTCCTGAAAATGACCATCCTTGAACTAACATAATCCTGAAAACAACTGTTCTCTTATAAACATGGTCCTGAAAATGACTATACTTGAACTGACATGGTTCTGAAAACGACTATTCTCTTATAAACATGGTCCTGAAAACGAATATTATCTAACAAACATAATCCAGAAAACGACTTTTCTCTTAAAAACATGGTCCTGAAAATGACTATCCTTGAACTAGCATAATCCTGAAAACAACTTTTCTCGTATAAACATGGTCCTGACAATGACTATACTTGAATTAACATGGTCCTGAAAACGACTATTGTCTCACAAACATAATCCTGAAAACGACGTTTCTCGTATAAACATAGTCCTGAAAATGACTATCCTTGAACTAACATGGTCCTGAAAACGACTTTTGTCGTATAAACATGGTCCTGAAAATGACTATCCTTGAACTAGCATAATCCTGAAAACAACTTTCCTCTTATAAAAATTGACCTGAAAATGACTATCCTTGAACTAACATGGTCCTGAAAACGACTATTGTCTAAGAAACATAATCCTGAAAACGACTTTTGTCGTATAAACATGGTCCTGAAAATGACCATCCTTGAACTAACATAATCCTGAAAACAACTGTTCTCTTATAAACATGGTCCTGAAAATGACTATACTTGAACTGACATGGTTCTGAAAACGACTATTCTCTTATAAACATGGTCCTGAAAACGAATATTATCTAACAAACATAATCCAGAAAACGACTTTTCTCTTAAAAACATGGTCCTGAAAATGACTATCCTTGAACTAGCATAATCCTGAAAACAACTTTTCTCGTATAAACATGGTCCTGACAATGACTATACTTGAACTAACATGGTCCTGAAAACGACTATTGTCTCACAAACATAATCCTGAAAACGACTTTTCTCGTATAAACATGGTCCTGAAAATGACCATACTTGAACTAACATAATCCTGAAAACAACTGTTCTCTTATAAACATGGTCCTGAAAATGACTATACTTGAATTAACATGGTCCTGAAAACGACTATTGTCTCACAAACATAATCCTGAAAACGACGTTTCTCGTATAAACATAGTCCTGAAAATGACTATCCTTGAACTAACATGGTCCTGAAAACGACTTTTGTCGTATAAACATGGTCCTGAAAATGACTATCCTTGAACTAGCATAATCCTGAAAACAACTTTCCTCTTATAAAAATGGACCTGAAAATGACTATCCTTGAACTAACATGGTCCTGAAAACGACTATTGTCTAACAAACATAATCCTGAAAACGACTTTTGTCGTATAAACATGGTCCTGAAAATGACCATCCTTGAACTAACATAATCCTGAAAACAACTGTTCTCTTATAAACATGGTCCTGAAAATGACTATCCTTGAACTAACATGGTCCTGAAAACAATAATTCTCTGATAAACATGGTCCTGGAAATGACTATCCTTGAACTAACATAATCCTGAAAACAACTATTCTCTTATAAACATGGTCCTGAGAATGACTATCCTTGAACTAACATGGTCCTGAAAAGGACTATTGTCTCACGAACATAATCCTGAAAACGACTTTCTCGTATAAAATGGTCCTGAAAATGACTATCCTTGAACTAGCATCGTCCGGAAAACGACTGTTGTCTTATAAACATGGTCTTAAAAATGACTATCCTTATATAAACATGGTCCTGAAAATGACTATCCTCGAACTAACATAGTCCTGAAAATGACTATCCTTGAACTAACATCGTCCTGAAAATGATTATCCTTGAACAAACATGGTCCTGAAAATGACTATCCTGGAACAAACATGGTCCTGTAAATGACTATCCTCGAACTAACATAGTCCTGAAAATT
Source organism: Leucoptera coffeella (assembly GCA_030578115.1). Taxonomy (NCBI): domain Eukaryota; kingdom Metazoa; phylum Arthropoda; class Insecta; order Lepidoptera; family Lyonetiidae; genus Leucoptera; species Leucoptera coffeella. The sequence goes on from JAMBLF010000503.1 coordinate 167,277, forward strand.
ACTGTACTTGAACTAACATGGTCCTGAAAACGACTATTCTTGTATAGACATGGTCCTGAAAATGACTATCTTTGAACTAACATGGTCCTGAAAACGACTATTCTCTTATAAACATGGTCCTGAAAATGACTATCCTTGAACTAGCATAATCCTGAAAACAACTTTTCTCTTATAAAAATGGACCTGAAAATGACTATCCTTGAACTGACATGGTCCTGAAAACGACTATTGTCTAACAAACATTATCCTGAAAACGACTTTCTCGTAAAAAAATGGTCCTGAAAATGACTATTCTTGAACTAACATGGTCCTGAAAACGACTATTGTCTAACAAACATAATCCTAAAAACGACTTTTGTCGCATAAACATGGTCCTGAAAATGACCATCCTTGAACGAACGTGGTCCTGAAAACGACTATTCTCTTATAAACATGGTCCTGAAAATGACTTTTCTCTTACAAACATCGTCCCGAAAAAGACTATCCTCAAACAAAATTGGTCCTGAAAATGACTATCCTTGAACTAACATGGTCCTGAAAACTACTATTATCTTATAAACATGGTCCTAATAATGACCATCCTTGAACTAACATGGTCCTGAAAACGACTATTGTCTAACAAACATAATCCTGAAAACGACTATTCTCATATTAACATTGTCCTGAAAATGACTGTCCTTGAACTAACATGGTCTTGAAAACGACTATTCTCTGATAAACATGGTCCTAATAATGACCATCCTTGAACTAACATGGTCCTAAAAACGACTATTGTCTAACAAACATAATTCTGAAAACAACTATTCTCTTATAAACATGGTCCTGATAATGACCATCCTTGAACTAACATGGTCCTGAAAACGACTATTGTCTCAAGAACATAATCCTGAAAATGACTTTTCTCGTATAAAATGATCCTGAAAATGACTATTCTTGAACTAACATGGTCCTGAAAACGACTATTGTCTAACAAACATAATCCTAAAAACGACCTTTGTCGTATAAACATGGTCCTGAAAATGACTTACCTTGAACTAACATGGTCCTGAAAACGACTATTGTCTATCAAACATAATCCTGAAAACAACTTTTCTCGTGTAAACATGGTCCTGAAAATGACTATCCTTGCACTAACATGGTCCTGAAAACGACTATTGTCTAACAAACATAATCCTAAAAACGACTTTTCTCGTATAAACATTGTCCTGAAAATGACTAGTCTCTTATAAACATGGTCCTGAAAATGACTATCCTTGAACTAACATGGTCCTGAAAACGACTATTCTCTTATAAACATGGTCCTGAAAATGACTATCCTTGAACTAGCATAATCCTGAAAACGACTATTGTCTCACGAACATAATCCTGAAAACGACTTTTCTCGTATAAAATGGTCCTTAAAATGACTATTCTTGAACTAACATGGTCCTGAAAACGACTATTCTCTTATAAACATGGTCCTGAAAATGACTATCCTTGAACTAGCATAATCCTGAAAACAACTTTTCTCGTATAAACATGGTCCTGACAATGACTATACTTGAACTAACATGGTCCTGAAAACGACTATTGTCTCACAAACATAATCCTGAAAACGACTTTTCTCGTATAAACATGGTCCTGAAAATGACCATACTTGAACTAACATAATCCTGAAAACAACTGTTCTCTTATAAACATGGTCCTGAAAATGACTATACTTGAATTAACATGGTCCTGAAAACGACTATTGTCTCACAAACATAATCCTGAAAACGACGTTTCTCGTATAAACATAGTCCTGAAAATGACTATCCTTGAACTAACATGGTCCTGAAAACGACTTTTGTCGTATAAACATGGTCCTGAAAATGACTATCCTTGAACTAGCATAATCCTGAAAACAACTTTCCTCTTATAAAAATGGACCTGAAAATGACTATCCTTGAACTAACATGGTCCTGAAAACGACTATTGTCTAACAAACATAATCCTGAAAACGACTTTTGTCGTATAAACATGGTCCTGAAAATGACCATCCTTGAACTAACATAATCCTGAAAACATCTGTTCTCTTATAAACATGGTCCTGAAAATGACTATCCTTGAACTAACATGGTCCTGAAAACAATAATTCTCTGATAAACATGGTCCTGGAAATGACTATCCTTGAACTAACATAATCCTGAAAACAACTATTCTCTTATAAACATGGTCCTGAGAATGACTATCCTTGAACTAACATGGTCCTGAAAAGGACTATTGTCTCACGAACATAATCCTGAAAACGACTTTCTCGTATAAAATGGTCCTGAAAATGACTATCCTTGAACTAGCATCGTCCGGAAAACGACTGTTGTCTTATAAACATGGTCTTAAAAATGACTATCCTTATATAAACATGGTCCTGAAAATGACTATCCTCGAACTAACATAGTCCTGAAAATGACTATCCTTGAACTAACATCGTCCTGAAAATGATTATCCTTGAACAAACATGGTCCTGAAAATGACTATCCTGGAACAAACATGGTCCTGTAAATGACTATCCTCGAACTAACATAGTCCTGAAAATTACTGTACTTGAACTAACATGGTCCTGAAAACGACTATTCTTGTATAGACATGGTCCTGAAAATGACTATCTTTGAACTAACATGGTCCTGAAAACGACTATTCTCTTATAAACATGGTCCTGAAAATGACTATCCTTGAACTAGCATAATCCTGAAAACAACTTTTCTCTTATAAAAATGGACCTGAAAATGACTATCCTTGAACTGACATGGTCCTGAAAACGACTATTGTCTAACAAACATTATCCTGAAAACGACTTTCTCGTAAAAAAATGGTCCTGAAAATGACTATTCTTGAACTAACATGGTCCTGAAAACGACTATTGTCTAACAAACATAATCCTAAAAACGACTTTTGTCGCATAAACATGGTCCTGAAAATGACCATCCTTGAACGAACGTGGTCCTGAAAACGACTATTCTCTTATAAACATGGTCCTGAAAATGACTTTTCTCTTACAAACATCGTCCCGAAAAAGACTATCCTCAAACAAAATTGGTCCTGAAAATGACTATCCTTGAACTAACATGGTCCTGAAAACTACTATTATCTTATAAACATGGTCCTAATAATGACCATCCTTGAACTAACATGGTCCTGAAAACGACTATTGTCTAACAAACATAATCCTGAAAACGACTATTCTCATATTAACATTGTCCTGAAAATGACTGTCCTTGAACTAACATGGTCTTGAAAACGACTATTCTCTGATAAACATGGTCCTAATAATGACCATCCTTGAACTAACATGGTCCTAAAAACGACTATTGTCTAACAAACATAATTCTGAAAACAACTATTCTCTTATAAACATGGTCCTGATAATGACCATCCTTGAACTAACATGGTCCTGAAAACGACTATTGTCTCAAGAACATAATCCTGAAAATGACTTTTCTCGTATAAAATGATCCTGAAAATGACTATTCTTGAACTAACATGGTCCTGAAAACGACTATTGTCTAACAAACATAATCCTAAAAACGACCTTTGTCGTATAAACATGGTCCTGAAAATGACTTACCTTGAACTAACATGGTCCTGAAAACGACTATTGTCTATCAAACATAATCCTGAAAACAACTTTTCTCGTGTAAACATGGTCCTGAAAATGACTATCCTTGCACTAACATGGTCCTGAAAACGACTATTGTCTAACAAACATAATCCTAAAAACGACTTTTCTCGTATAAACATTGTCCTGAAAATGACTAGTCTCTTATAAACATGGTCCTGAAAATGACTATCCTTGAACTAACATGGTCCTGAAAACGACTATTCTCTTATAAACATGGTCCTGAAAATGACTATCCTTGAACTAGCATAATCCTGAAAACGACTATTGTCTCACGAACATAATCCTGAAAACGACTTTTCTCGTATAAAATGGTCCTTAAAATGACTATTCTTGAACTAACATGGTCCTGAAAACGACTATTCTCTTATAAACATGGTCCTGAAAATGACTATCCTTGAACTAGCATAATCCTGAAAACAACTTTTCTCGTATAAACATGGTCCTGACAATGACTATACTTGAACTAACATGGTCCTGAAAACGACTATTGTCTCACAAACATAATCCTGAAAACGACTTTTCTCGTATAAACATGGTCCTGAAAATGACCATACTTGAACTAACATAATCCTGAAAACAACTGTTCTCTTATAAACATGGTCCTGAAAATGACTATACTTGAATTAACATGGTCCTGAAAACGACTATTGTCTCACAAACATAATCCTGAAAACGACGTTTCTCGTATAAACATAGTCCTGAAAATGACTATCCTTGAACTAACATGGTCCTGAAAACGACTTTTGTCGTATAAACATGGTCCTGAAAATGACTATCCTTGAACTAGCATAATCCTGAAAACAACTTTCCTCTTATAAAAATGGACCTGAAAATGACTATCCTTGAACTAACATGGTCCTGAAAACGACTATTGTCTAACAAACATAATCCTGAAAACGACTTTTGTCGTATAAACATGGTCCTGAAAATGACCATCCTTGAACTAACATAATCCTGAAAACATCTGTTCTCTTATAAACATGGTCCTGAAAATGACTATCCTTGAACTAACATGGTCCTGAAAACAATAATTCTCTGATAAACATGGTCCTGGAAATGACTATCCTTGAACTAACATAATCCTGAAAACAACTATTCTCTTATAAACATGGTCCTGAGAATGACTATCCTTGAACTAACATGGTCCTGAAAAGGACTATTGTCTCACGAACATAATCCTGAAAACGACTTTCTCGTATAAAATGGTCCTGAAAATGACTATCCTTGAACTAGCATCGTCCGGAAAACGACTGTTGTCTTATAAACATGGTCTTAAAAATGACTATCCTTATATAAACATGGTCCTGAAAATGACTATCCTCGAACTAACATAGTCCTGAAAATGACTATCCTTGAACTAACATCGTCCTGAAAATGATTATCCTTGAACAAACATGGTCCTGAAAATGACTATCCTGGAACAAACATGGTCCTGTAAATGACTATCCTCGAACTAACATAGTCCTGAAAATTACTGTACTTGAACTAACATGGTCCTGAAAACGACTATTCTTGTATAGACATGGTCCTGAAAATGACTATCTTTGAACTAACATGGTCCTGAAAACGACTATTCTCTTATAAACATGGTCCTGAAAATGACTATCCTTGAACTAGCATAATCCTGAAAACAACTTTTCTCTTATAAAAATGGACCTGAAAATGACTATCCTTGAACTGACATGGTCCTGAAAACGACTATTGTCTAACAAACATTATCCTGAAAACGACTTTCTCGTAAAAAAATGGTCTTGAAAATGACTATTCTTGAACTAACATGGTCCTGAAAACGACTATTGTCTAACAAACATAATCCTAAAAACGACTTTTGTCGCATAAACATGGTCCTGAAAATGACCATCCTTGAACGAACGTGGTCCTGAAAACGACTATTCTCTTATAAACATGGTCCTGAAAATGACTTTTCTCTTACAAACATCGTCCCGAAAAAGACTATCCTCAAACAAAATTGGTCCTGAAAATGACTATCCTTGAACTAACATGGTCCTGAAAACTACTATTATCTTATAAACATGGTCCTAATAATGACCATCCTTGAACTAACATGGTCCTGAAAACGACTATTGTCTAACAAACATAATCCTGAAAACGACTATTCTCATATTAACATTGTCCTGAAAATGACTGTCCTTGAACTAACATGGTCTTGAAAACGACTATTCTCTGATAAACATGGTCCTAATAATGACCATCCTTGAACTAACATGGTCCTAAAAACGACTATTGTCTAACAAACATAATTCTGAAAACAACTATTCTCTTATAAACATGGTCCTGATAATGACCATCCTTGAACTAACATGGTCCTGAAAACGACTATTGTCTCAAGAACATAATCCTGAAAATGACTTTTCTCGTATAAAATGATCCTGAAAATGACTATTCTTGAACTAACATGGTCCTGAAAACGACTATTGTCTAACAAACATAATCCTAAAAACGACCTTTGTCGTATAAACATGGTCCTGAAAATGACTTACCTTGAACTAACATGGTCCTGAAAACGACTATTGTCTATAAAACATAATCCTGAAAACAACTTTTCTCGTGTAAACATGGTCCCGAAAATGACTATCCTTGCACTAACATGGTCCTGAAAACGACTATTGTCTAACAAACATAATCCTAAAAACGACTTTTCTCGTATAAACATTGTCCTGAAAATGACTAGTCTCTTATAAACATGGTCCTGAAAATGACTATCCTTGAACTAACATGGTCCTGAAAACGACTATTCTCTTATAAACATGGTCCTGAAAATGACTATCCTTGAACTAGCATAATCCTGAAAACGACTATTGTCTCACGAACATAATCCTGAAAACGACTTTTCTCGTATAAAATGGTCCTTAAAATGACTATTCTTGAACTAACATGGTCCTGAAAACGACTATTCTCTTATAAACATGGTCCTGAAAATGACTATCCTTGAACTAGCATAATCCTGAAAACGACTATTGTCTCACGAACATAATTCTGAAAACGACTTTTCTCGTATAAAATGGTCCTTAAAATGACTATTCTTGAACTAACATGGTCCTGAAAACGACTATTCTCTTATAAACATGGTCCTGAAAATGACTATCCTTGCACTAACATGGTCCTGAAAACGACTATTGTCTAACAAACATAATCCTAAAAACGACTTTTGTCGTATAAACATAGTCCTGAAAATGACTATCCTTGAACTAACATGGTCCTGAAAACGACTTTTGTTTCACAAACATAATCCTAAAAACGACTTTTCTCGTATAGACATGGTCCTGAAAATGACTATCCTTGAACTAACATGGTCCTGAAAACAACTTTTGTCGTATAAATATGGTCCTGAAAATGACTATCCTTGAACTAGCATAATCCTGAAAACAACTTTTCTCTTATAAAAATTGACCTGAAAATGACTATCCTTGAACTAACATGGTCCTGAAAACGACTATTGTCTAAGAAACATAATCCTGAAAACGACTTTTGTCGTATAAACATGGTCCTGAAAATGACCATCCTTGAACTAGCATAATCCTGAAAACAACTTTTCTCTTATAAAAATTGACCTGAAAATGACTATCCTTGAACTAACATGGTCCTGAAAACGACTATTGTCTAAGAAACATAATCCTGAAAACGACTTTTGTCGTATAAACATAATCCTGAAAACGACTTTTGTCGTATAAACATGGTCCTGAAAATGACCATCCTTGAACTAGCATAATCCTGAAAACAACTTTTCTCTTATAAAAATGGACCTGAAAATGACTATCCTTGAACTGACATGGTCCTGAAAACGACTATTGTCTAACAAACATAATCCTGAAAACAACTTTTCTCGTGTAAACATGGTCCTGAAAATGACTATCCTTGCACTAACATGGTCCTGAGAACGACTATTGTCTAACAAACATAATCCTAAAAACGTCTTTTGTCGTATAAACCTAGTCCTGAAAATGACTATCCTTGAACTAACATGGTCCTGAAAACGACTATTGTCTCACAAACATAATCCTGAAAACGACTATTCTTGTATAGACATGGTCCTGAAAATGACTATCCTTGAACTAACATGGTCCTGAAAACGACTTTTGTCGTATAAATATGGTCTTGAAAATGACTATCCTTGAACTAGCATAATCCTGAAAACAACTTTTCCCTTATAAAAATTTACCTGAAAATGACTATCCTTGAACTAACATGGTCTTGAAAACGACTATTGTCTAACAAACATAATCTTGAAAACAATTTTTCTCGTGTAAACATGGTCCTGAAAATGACTATCCTTGAACTAACATGGTCCTGAAAACGACTATTCTCTTATAAACATGGTCCTGAAAATGACTTTTCTCTTATAAACATCGTCCCGAAAAAGACTATCCTCAAACAAAATTGGTCCTAAAAATGACTATCCTTGAACTAACGTGGGCCTGAAAACGACTATTGTCTAACAAACATTATCCTGAAAACGACTTTTCTCCAATAGACATAGTCCTGAAAATGACTATCCTTGAACTAACATGGTCCTGAAAACGACTATTGTCTAACAAACATAATCCAGAAAACAACTTTTCTCGTGTAAACATGGTTCTGAAAATGACTATCCTTGAACGAGCGTGGTCCTAAAAACGACTATTCTCTTATAAACATGGTCCTGAAAATGACTATTCTTGAACTGACATGGTCCTGAAAACGACTATTGTCTAACAAACATAATCCTAAAAACGACTTTTGTCGCATAAACATGGTCCTGAAAATGACTATCCTTGAACGAACGTTGGCCTGAAAACGACTATTCTCTTACAAACATAGTCCTGAATATGACTATCCTTGAACTAACATGGTCCTGAAAATGACTATTGTCTAACAAATGTGGTCCTGAAAACGACTATTCTCTTACAAACATAGTCCTGAAAATGACTATCATTGAACCAACGTGGTCCTGAAAATGAATATCTTCGAACAACGTAGTCCTGAAAACGAATATTCTCTAATAAACATGGTTCTGAAAATGACTATACTCTTACAAACATGATTCTGAAAATGACTATTCTTGAACTAACATGGTTCTGAAAACGACTTTTGTCTAACAAAAATAATCATGAAAACGACTTTTCTCGTATAAACGTCGTCCTGAAATTACTATCCTTGTACTAACTTGGTCCTGAAAACGACTATTCTCTTATAAACATGGTCTTGAAAACGACTATTGTCTAACAAACATAATCGTGTAAACGACTATTCTCTTATAAACATGGTCCTGAAATTAACTATCCTTGAACTAACATGATCCTGAAAACAATTATTCTCTGATAAACATGGTCCTGAAAATGACTATCCTTGAACTAACATAATCCTGAAAACAACTATTCTCTTATAAACATGGTCCTGAGAATGACTATCCTTGAACTAACATGGTCCTGAAAACGTCTATTGTCTCACGAACATAATCCTTAAAACGACTTTCTCGTATAAAATGGTCCTGAAAATGACTATTCTTGAACTAACATGGTCCTGAAAACGACTATTGTCTAACAAACATAATCCTAAAAACGACTTTTGTCGTATAAACATGGTCCTGAAAATGACTTTTCTCTTACAAACATCGTCCCGAAAAAGACTATTCTCAAACAAAATTGGTCCTGAAAATGACTATCCTTGAACTAACGTTGGCCTGAAAACGACTATTCTCTTACAAACATAGTCCTGAATATGACTATCCTTGAACTAACATGGTCCTGAAAATGACTATTGTCTAACAAACGTGGTCCTGAAAACGACTATTCACTTACAAACATAGTCCTGAAAATGACTATCATTGAACCAACGTGGTCCTGAAAATGAATATCTTCGAACAACGTAGTCCTGAAAACGAATATTCTCTAATAAACATGGTTCTGAAAATGACTATACTCTTACAAACATGATTCTGAAAATGACTATCTTCAAACAAAAATGGTCCTGAAAAAGACTATCCTTGAACAAACGTGGTCCTTAAGACTACTATTCTCTTACAAACATGGTCTTAAAAAGTACTTTCCTTGAAAAATGAATACTCTAACAAATATGGTCGTGAAAACGACAATTCTCTGAAATAAAACGACAAATAGAGTTCTGAAAATGACTTTTTACTATTTACTTACAAATATGGTCCCGAAAATGTTTGTTTTATTTTGTTTTTGTTTCATAATTTTTATGATTCTGACTAGTACGTATTAAAAAGTAGATTCATTCTCCTCTTGCATCGTACGTACCTACTATGATATGTGCCTTTCACTCTAGGGTCAAACTGTCGTGATGAGTTTGTATTGTATACTATTCCTATCAGACTTGATACCTCAGCTAATTAAATAATTGTGCTTGAACCTTTAAAACCCACTTTCTTAACAGAAAGTCAGTACCTAAATTGACACTATGTTGCCGTTGATAGATAATTTAAATAGAATTATTAATGAAATTTCTCTCAACGCTTTCTTTTATTATTAATTGACTAGTGATATTGATAAATTCTTCTTATTTGATATCTTAAACATTCACTTGTTCCTTATAGATATTGATTTACCAGGGACAAGTTGACAATCTTTAGTAACCTAACCAGTCACACTTTGTTATCTACAATTAATGTGACTAAAATTTTCGTTTATAAGTACATCACTGAAAATAAAGTAAGCCAGACTAGTAAAGCCTTAATTAGTTCATTATGTGTGAATTATTTAACTGTCTTTTGTATATTTTAAGATGCTACTTAGATACAATACAAAAATTGGCGAAGGATTTTCTTCACTCAAGTCCACACAAGAAATCATTAATGTAGCGTGTACTTTGTATGAATAATATACGGATCTGTTTGTTACGGCTAAGCCTCGCGGTTGAAATTTACTACCTAATAATAAATATGTTACAGTGTTAACAACTGGTATAATAGGTAACATTTGTTTTTCATAATCTGCCTCACTGACACTCTAAGAGTATAAATACTTCAAACCTCTCTTTTACAATATTATGTCGTCTATCAGTCATACTGACGAGCTCATTTACTACCTGAACACTAACACTGAGAATCCAGGCTCGATTCCCGTTTATTAGTTCACTTAACAAAAGTCTTAAATGTACTTAACAAAGCTTATTTTATTAGTGTTATAGTCTCCTACAAAAACTCATCATATCTGTCCTATATTTTTCCCCTCAACCGTAATCATCCGTCTTACTATACCAACCCCAACGTAACATAATAGACTCTCCATTAGAACGTATGCTACATCCTCTCAAAACCAAACCATTGACACAGTTCGACGGCTACCTGTCAGGCGACAGCCAAAGGCAAAGTTCAAGTGTGTGCTAGGGTTGTAGGCAGGCGCGTTGCGGCGTCCCACTGACCGAGCGGCCATCGCCCCGGCATGCGCACCTCACCTCTACTCCAAAATGGTACTCTGCGAACGACTAGTTGAAACGGTAGAGCTCTCTCTAGAATCTGTAGGATGTATTTGCACTGGGATAGTTGTATTCAACTTGTAAAATTGGGCTCTGTACAAATATTTACTTTGATAAATTGGGATATTGTTAAGTACGAACTAAAATAAAAAAGATGGGATGCTGAAATGTATATATAGATCCTGTATCTTTTATAACTAACGAATACTTAAATTAAATATATTACAACATAGTAGTAAAAATACAAAATATGATAAACTTTTCAAAGTATTTAAATAAGATAAATTATATCGATAACTATCTTTTTCTAAGTTATTATTATTTTTTAATAATGTTTAAACAATAAATGAGTACAAATTGACTAAACAGTCCTGAAATAGTTTCTTTACCTTAAATAACTTATAACTTAGGAACTCAACGCTAAACAAACACTTATCTATATTAGTTGCAATAAATAATAAAATTTCTCTCAAATCGCGAATCGTCCGCATGTAAATAATTATATCCTTTTTTTTTGAGTTAAATGTTAAGAAATATTACCTCAGTATCTTAATTAAAAGTAATAATATTAAGCAACAAGTAATAAATTAAACTAAGACACCATTTTATCCTTTTTAGAGTGGATATAATATCGGAGATCCTCCTACTTAACCAAATGCTTTGTTTTATGATTTGGTTAAATTAATCGAAAATTCGTTAAATAATCGTCATATGTCAGCATAAATCTCCCGTTTTGAATAATACCTTTATAGAGAACCAGTTCATCTAATAGAGAAACACCTAACATGTTTTTTATAAAGCTTATAATCAAACAGACAACTAATCATTTCTCAACAAATTCAAAAGAAAATAAACCAACTAGCTTTTTATAACGTGTTTCGGTGATGTTTCATGCTAGTTGTAACATGTCAATTGACCTTACTATTAATAAAACAAATTCATTGCTATTTTTATACTACTCAATTTAACTACTAACCACCGCTGCTACGAGTTTATTTAGGACATAAAATATGTAGTCGTGCATCCGTAGCAATAACCTCGTAGCGAATGTTAGTGATTTCGTTTCACAAATTTTTAAACAAGTATATTTTATAAAAAGTGTTATTATTTTTATAGCTTTCTTTCTTTATTTAATAAAAAAAACATATTTTTATATGCATATTACTGTGTAAATCAACCTGATATTGAAAGCTATATGTATTTATTAAGTATAAAGTTTCGTTTAGTATTTCATATATTTTTGATTTTTTTAGATCAAAAAGCGAAAGCGCAAACTATACAAGGCTTCGGTATTATTACACCATCATTACACACTTACAAAACCCCTCAGTAAATAACATCACAGATAGTATAACAGCAAATTCTGTTTTGATTATTCTTATCAAAGCCAACCTAAAATAATCACTTAACTACAACCATCCACTACGCGTTAAACATCGCCAATTGACTATTTTATCACCTAATTACTAAGTTTATTTCAAAATGTATGGGAAACATAAAAATAGGTCATATATTAGAGTGCGAAAGAGAGAAAAAATAGTTCAACACATTTTCATATAAAGCCATCTCGCTTATTCGCCGGAAATCAATAATGGCGTCCGTGTGGAGCCACGTGGATTTTGTTCATTTCTTCCCTGGGCGCCGACGCGAGCGGACCACTGTTTCTGCCTCTATCCGCCGGCTTAATCGGAAATTCAATTAGATTCTCAGCGCTTGCATGATACAGCTAATAGTTAATTCGACAAGGGAAGGCATGATTTTCGATATGGCTGGGCTATTTAGACGTTGAATGATATAAGGTTTTGTTTCCCAAGTGGAACCTTATTGATGTTATTTGTTACAGATATTTATTGATCTTACGAAGATATGAATATATTATATACGCCTGTGATAAATTCCCTCCTCCAACCCTCTTATTTTAAAAAATAAATAATTTATTCGAAATATTTTGGGCTTTTTTCTGTAGTCCTGTTAATAGTTTAAATATATTTAAACTACATATTAATATCGAAATACAAAACAACAATTCACTATTTTGATAAGATACATACATATATATAAAAGTATTAATGTATATTTACAGATGATCAATTTGGATATTTTAATTTTAGTATACATACAGACGATGCTCAAATTTTTTCTATGTGCAACTTGTGCTTCCATCTAGAGTAAAAATAAAGTGAATAATTCCAAGAGCTTCCTTGCACTGCCATCTACAATTTCAGCACCGACAGTGGAATCAAAGCCTCCAAAGCACCGCCTATTTCGTTTCAAGTCCTTGTATAGGTTTATATGAAACTCGATAGGTGGCGTTACTAGTACGGAAATGATGTATACATTCTTTTGCTCAAGGAATAGATGGCGCTGTTTTAAATTCATTCCCTAATTGTAACGTATTTATTAATTACATTATAACGCCCAAATGAGTAAAAAGGAGCATTGTTAAGAAGTATCTTATAGATTTTGTCACTATATAATAACGTAGTAAAATTTTCATCTTTTTGGAAATGATAGATTTCTTTTTTGTTGTTTATTATATTATACAAACATTTTTATACTATATTTCTGGTAGTATTATTACCACAATTTGACTTTAGTTTCCATATGCGTCGAGAAAAAAAAACATAATTATCACTGTGCTTCATAAATTATACATATTAGAAATATTAAAAAAGAATTTGTCCTCATACTTATATATGTACACTTCTTAAAACTGTTGCTGTTTTATTTATGTAGCATGTAGATTTTTTTGGATTGATAAGTATAATTTCTTATTTCATTACGGGTAGTCTGAGCTCAGGATTACCCATTTACCTATATTTCACATCCAAGCGATCCACTTCCACTTCATTGACATACGAGTTCAGACTTAGCGGTAATAATTACTCCTTACGTCTTGTTATTTAGCTTTTCTTTGGTTTAATATATTGTATGTACGTTTAACTTCAAGAATAGAATACGTAGTTAGTATTGTTAAACTAGTACTTTAATAATATGATATTATAATAACGATCTAGTACCCGTATAGTCAAACTTCTATTATGGTGTGATATTGTAATGTATATTAAACCACTTACATAATATCGCCCAGCTTGAACCTGGTATGGATAAGCGCGCAAGTCTTGTGATCGGTGGCGGCGAGAGCGGCGCGGCGCCGGCGCGGGACCGTCGGCGAGTTGACGACGGGGGAATCCGCGCCGGCGCCAAGCGCCTGGACGCCGACGCGTCGGATCGCGGGCGAACTGCCGCGCCTGCGCACCGACGACGCATGCCGCCCTCCCACGCTGCCGAGCATCCTGGAAAAGAGGAAAAAGTGGGTTTAGTGGGAGAATAAGACTGATTTTTATGATGTCTATGGAAGTATATGTATTTTAACTAGATATCAAAGACATGTCGTAATAAGAAATGAGGCAAACTCTATCTACTCTCCCCTAAGGTTTTATTTGGTTTGTTGGTGATAGGCTGGGTACCATCACCAATACTTCTAATCGTTTGCATCTTCATATCTAATAACTCAATTGATTATCAGGGTGGTGTAGCAAAAAGTTATTTGATTATTCGTAATGGTTATAAAATAAAAATAAAATAAAATTCCTTTTATTCACACTAGACGCAGTAATACATTATACACAAATAGAGAAAAAAATTAGAAGAGGTTAGTAAATTTGTACTTGTGAAATCACTGTGCTTAGTGTTAGATCAATAGTAAAGAAACAGTAGTATTAAAACAGAATGTTAGAATGTGGCCGGTATCCAATAGATGGTACGTAAAATGAGACTTTTCGGGACGATTATTCCTGAACGCAAAACGTGCTCCTGTAGCGTACCTATGTGAAAACTTTTATTGGTTTGTATTTCTCATATAGGAACATTATAACATTACATTATAGCTTTCAGCACAAGCGATGTTTTAAGCATATTATACCTTCATTTTCAAAAAAATCCTTTTTATTAAAATAAAAGCGAGTTCTAGTTATTTATTATTCCAGTAGGATTTGTTTAAAATATCATCTCATTCAATTTTCTTATAAGACACTACGCAGTACACATACTTACCAATATGTTAATACTAAAACAAGTCATTATATAACTTCCTAAACTAAGACTTCCCAAGTACGTAAATCTAACAAGTATTTTATTAATGCTAACTTGGACGGGATGTTTTCCTCAATAATCCAAATCGCCCTCAACCCTTATCACTCGTGACGGGTTAACGATTCTGGCTTCCACACTTCCCCATCCGATGAAGTTGAATAAAAGACGTTATAAAGTTAACTGTTAACTGTGTATGTTGGATTATTGATATTGTATTTGTTGATTTGTATAGAATTTAAACGTACGGTGATTATACGTTTGATTATACGTTTGATTATACGGTGAGGGAAAACATCGTGAGGAAACCTACCTGTTCGTCGAACAGGTAATAGTTAGTGCTTGTAAATGGCGACATGGCTGACTTCCTGTCACATTGAGTTTGACTATCTAGTTAACACGTGGGTTTGAGGTGTCCATAGAATTTCTACCTTCGCAATTGCGGAGATGGAAAACGTGAACCTCTGACTACCCCGCAACGGTTAATGGTCGTGAATGCGTTTTTTGTTCTTTTTATAAAGTTAGCTACAGTGTCTACGTAGGATTAATAATATGGTATATGTTGATTTGTGTAGAATTTAAATGTCATATATTAGCGTATTGACTTTAATACTCTTAAAATCCTTAACTATATACATCGGAACTGTGTTTTTATTCAGATACATTTACGTCCTTTAATGTCTTTCAGGTTGGACAAAACTAAGAGATATAATATTTCTTAGATCAGTTATAAGCATGAATATTAGGGTTGTAATGTCATATGAGACATTGGTGACAAGTTGCTAACCAATTGCCTAATAAATTCGTTTTATTTCCCTTAGTTATCTCTTACGATATGCGAGTAATGAGTAGCATCTAGTTAGTATTCTTTTTATGTCCCTCACTAGAACGGGACTGTGTAATTATAACTATGAATTTGTATACAAATGAAAATTATCATATTTATGATGAGAGCAATGGTAGAAACTTTTGTATGCATGCGATGCATAATGTATTGTGATAATCAACATTACGTTTTGTGTGTTTGGTTTAACCAAAATCTATGGTTTGTCAAATTCTTTTTACTATCTATGTGAAACCTCGGAGATACAATATCTTCTAATTCACTAGTCGTTATAACTTTGATTAGTAAAGTGCTTCCTCATCAGTGACTAAAGAACTTTAGTTCCTATATCGCCTCCTAAGAAACACCGGAATGAAAAAGCTAGTCATCATTTTATCCTAAAATAGAACGGAACATTTTTCTTCCTTAAAAATATTGAAATAGAATAAGAGTCCAGATCTTACGTATCCTCTGTAGCGAGTACAATGGGCATGAAACCTTTGTAGGCCGTGTAGAATTACTTGTAAGCCTTATTTTAGCCCCGGGAACAATACTTGGACGTCAACGCCTTAGATGTCATGCAACAGTGCTATTTCTTTTATTTTTAGAATACTAAGTAAGTACAGTGTGTATTAAGATTAATGGTCGCTGATTTGATGTTAATTTATTATAAAAATCAATACTTAAATCAATTATAATGTAGATATAAAAAGTTGAAACATCTCGAGTTTATGCACATAATTTAAGCGAAACAGTCATCTTATAAATAACATAAAGTGATAAATATAAAAATACACAGACGTTATACATTATCTAAGTAAAACCTTCATGATTTATGTACGTTATGATCTATCATGGCGAGTACTACAAACTACTTGCTACAATACTAATCTTCGTTTATTTATTCGGAACCAATATGTTTGTGTATTTTGGCTGCAGGGATATTCCTCGATATTAAAATGGCAACCCATGTCAGGGAAACGAAAGTGATTTCCCCTTGTTATACATATATGTATAATATATACATGTATGTATGTACTTGTTATACATGTATGTAATAATATTATTAAATATGTATACGTATCTGTACTTTTATATAGTTTTCTTGTAAAGTTAAGTAAAATAAATAGCAATATTTTATAATTAATACCTCCGCAATTGTGGAGAAAGAGACTCAAATTTCCGAACACCCCGCAAATCGTGACAGCATTAGTCTTTTATTTTTTTACTAATGTATTTCGCTTTATTCAACCCGTCTAAATCAATAATGAGAATAATTATTAAGATGACAACTGAAAATGCTAGCTTGGGATAGATGGGGATTCGGATTCTGTGCCTATAAACCATATACATGGAAACAGATCTGTTGTGTTTGTATGAATGGCAACTATCTAATATACAATGAAATATAGTACAATACCCATTTTATAAATTATTTGGATTTTCAATGTATGATTTCCAATGTTGAATTAAGTTTACGTATATAGGTCATGCTTCGAAATGCCTAGTTTGTTAGTATTTACATGATGCCAAGAAAACATTTGACGGTCAGATAGACGCCATATTAAAAAAGGGTGATGTTAGAAATACCTATAACCTTCGAGTGTATTTTTTGAGGCTATGACGCTATGTATCGGGACAGATGGAAATCCGTGATGGTTGCCTTCCTCTCTAAAGGGCTAAAGGGAAACGGGCGTGATGTGTATGTATGTATGTAAGTAAGATGCCTTGTTCTAGGTTCTCAATAGTGCATTTATGGCAAAGTTATTGTTAGTAAAGTAACAAACTAAGTGTGTCAGCACTTAAGGTTTCACTCCATTATTAATAGCTTCGCACGGGCGGTGATACATGAAGGCTAGATTTACATCCACATACGTCACGTCTATTGTTACCGTAGGTGTAGTAGTGAGGCTTTACAGTATGGCATGTAATTTTGTATATAAACAGTACACATAAAGACGCTATATTGAAAAAGGGTGACGTTAGAAGTACCTATAACCACCGAATGTGTATGAAAAGGTATATGAGTGTCGATGAAGCGAAATTGGTCTGTCTGTATCGGGACAAATGGGGATCCGTGATCTATGCCCACCCCTTTAGAGGGAATCAGGCGTGATGTGTATGTATGTACATAAAGAAATCCTTTCGGAGTGGACAGGTTACTACCCCATCGCCAAATAGATTCCATTGACATCTAGTCCCTTAGACACCATCTACAACAAACCGGGAAGAGCTACTGTAGTTAGCAATTTTTATGCTATACAATGGAACATAATATCTTAAAAGTTTTTCAAATGTTTTTCAAATATATCCTTTAAAACTGGCATAGATATGTCTCGTTCCTCATAAAAATATCGTGATTGGATCTTGACAAAGCACTTTAGAGAACTGCGCTGCTACTTAAATTTTAAAGTGGGAAAAACGAAAACTTCGCAAAGGCTACTTCACCGCAAAACATTAAACATTACTTGAGTAATTAGCACTCGGAGGCGCAATATGAAAATGTCTCCCATTCAAATTGTATCTTTAAGAGTTGGTAAAAAAGTTTCGTTTAAATGATACTGTGGAGATGTTAAGATAAAAAATGTTATTCACAGATAAAATGGTCACTTTAAATGAAATGAAATGGACCCTGGAAATTAATTAAAATCATAGCTTATTTACGTTGCATTTGAAATTTAGGACTTGGGCACTCAAGACTACCGATCTGACTACCCCACGTAAAATAAATAAATAATATAGAAAATACGGGAATGTGTATACACAAATCGCGAAGGGTATGTTATGTTAATTACGTACTAGTACTGAAATAAAACATTCTATTCTTTTTACATGAGTAGCAATTTACGTTAGAAGCGAGAATACAATGAAACAAAAGACATCAGTAAAAAGAGAGAGTTATAAACACTACCTACTGTTCTAAACTGAAACTATTAACAATGAGTGCGTAATATATTTATAAGGTAGTAAGTACATATCCTTTATCATTTTTGAATGTTTTATGTTGTTGGTCATGAACATAATAATAACAATAATAATCCATAAGAATGGAAGTTAAGGCTTTTCGAAACTTCAATTGACTCAAAACAATACTATAAACATTGAATAACTTGCTTTTGTTTTACTTCTTTTATGAAAGTTTAATTAATAGCATCAATATTGTCACGTACTTATGTACACATAACATACTGACGTCATGTTTAGCTTTCAATATAGTATTCATTACATTGATATGAAATTCACTCAATTGACATTTATTTCACTTAGTTGTGGCTGTAGCCTCATGTAAAAAATATCTGGTTTCTTTTTGGAGGGCCTAGGTTCGAATCCTAGTTCAGGCATGTACCAATGAATGAAATTTAAAAAAGTGTTTTTTCATTTACGTAGCTAAGCGCTAGCGATGAGGGAAAACACCTTGAGGTAACCTATCTACTATATTAATCCTCTGACTACCCTGTAACAATACAAAAAGGGAGCCTATATACAAAAGTCGTGAAGCATCTGTTTTTGAAATTTTAATTGACAAGTTTTTCGTAGTATATTTTAATTAATGGACATGTTACGTAGTACGAAGTTTTAGGTCTCCTTTTGACACACTCGTAGTCCGTAGCCACTACGAATCTGAATACGCGACCCCGTTAGCCGCAAGTCTTTGCCTTTTTGGCTCATGGTAAAAGAGCTAGAGGCATAGAACCTTTGAATGCCTTTTCTAAAACCGGAATATTTTAGAAAAAGGATATTTTACATCGTTTCGGTGTATTTGCTTGGTATAAATACTGGAAATATTATAGTGTAGTAATATAGAAACAATGTCACAGTAGTACATTTTTTAAATATATTATTCTATTGAAAATGATACATTAAATTAACAGTAATTGATTATATTACACATATTACGTACTGACTTATTTGAGTATTGTTGTCCTTTTTTAAAAACAAAAATTTGTATTTGGGTATAATTATAGAGTGTTGTTATTAGAACATTATTCAATACATTTTCCTTATTACATTACATTTTCGTATATTTTCGCCTCTACCTACCAGGATAGGCAGAGACTATCGATCACCACTTAGAACGATCCTGACAAATATTTCTTGCTTAATCACACATTAACCTGCTCAGACATGCTCTTCTGTTTTTCACGCTGTATACATCCTTGAGAATAATTTTTTACTTGAAAATTGTAAAAACCGTCTATGATAGAGCCTTAAGTCCAATCAGTCTTGTGATAAAATTTTCTCGAGCAATTTAAATTAGGCCCTTAATTGCAGCTAATAAATCTAATCTCAACGCGCGCTCGTTCATTGCATCTCGTCAAAAGTTAAACCAACTTTGACTTTAAATATTGTTAAGTAGAAACATTTTCATGAATTTTCTAATAGCAATTATCTATGAAATGTTGGATGTTACCATAGAAACGGAAACAAATTTGAAACATATTGACCCCGAAATTAGTTGTATATCTTTATATTGTCGCCCGATCTTGTAAGAGACGATATGTTATATCAATTTCTTTGTTATTTTGTTTCATATTAAGATTATTACAGTAAATTTTTTATTAGAAATAAAAATCCTTGGTATTTTAGTCTCAGGCAAAGTTTACCCATCTAATATATTAAACATTCCTATTAATATACCAAACACCCGATAACTTGTACTTGTAAACTAAGGTATTATATAAAAACAATTCACCTACGAGTTAGTTTAGAGTGCGCAAATGTTACAGAATATCTAATAACATATTTAAGAATCTAAACAATTTCCAAAAAAGCTCCTATTCAATCGCCACCACATTTCCCGAAACGCAAGCCTTTATAACGTTGTCAACTCTCTATCACTTTGTGTCAGGCGGGATCAAAGTGGTGGGGATTCACGTTGTTCCCTTTTTAGATCAATTGCACATACAACCCTGGCTTTCGCTACATATTGGGTGAAAGCCTCGAGTTTTTGGCTTCAAATGACAGTATACATGACTGCTACAGTATGATGAACCTCGTTTGGGGTAGTAAGAGGTTGAAGTCAACTATTAACGTATTGTTATCATCTTAGTTAGAGGTTAAGGTCAAATATCAACTGAGTATTGTGATTATCTTTGGTCACATAATTGACAGTCGTTAATGGTGAGGGAAAATATTGTAAGGATGCCTATCCTTCGCGATAGGTAATGATGTAATATAGGCGCCTGTATATGATACACTACCTATCATATGTATCTATCATGCTGTATATCTGGGTTAATTTACCTGGTAATCAATATCCAACAAACAGGCGGTAGATCAGATAATGACTTGATGATATTATACTATATCAATAATATGACACTAAATTCAATCTCGTGATATTTTGAGACGATTTAATGAATATTGGATGCTGTTTCTGAACGCAGTTTGAAATCGTTGAATGACTGCGACATTTAGTCGTGAAAGTTGTTTTGTATTGTTGTAACTAAACACTTAGCTAGTAATAAATGTTCCTTCCAAACTTAATTTTACATTGTATTACTAATAATTGATATAATCAGTCAGTTTTCTTTCATATGCGTCGAGTGCCACGTGTTTATAGAAGATCCATCATACAGCCCTTTCATTATCCTCCTGTTTTATTAATATAGAGACCAATTTGTTAAATAGAAATCAGTACATACATCTATTTTAACAGCGATATAGAACACCGCCAACTTGAGTGCTATTTAGGTTTTGTGTGATCTAAGCCTCTAACCACTCAGGTTTAATCTGTGTAGCATAATTTAATTATAATATTTTTATCTTTAGCTGTCGTAGGTATATGCTGCTCGATAATCTGTAATAATTATAATTAACTTAACAATATTTACTGCATCACGCATTTCCGAACGCATGGCATGCTCTTTGGTTATGTTTGTTGAACGAAAGAATCAAAAAAAGACGATAAGAGATAGTCATCTAGACGAGAATTAACGAACTGTGATTGAAATGAGCAAGCTTCGACGGTTTGGGCATGTTACGTGGGTGATTTTTTCTGTTTGCAGTAAAAACTACGTCAAATTACTATTTGTACTAATACTATGACTTTTCTACCTCTACGATTGCGGAGATGGAAACCAGAATCTCTGACTGCCCCGCAAAGGTTTAATGGTCGTAAACGCGTTTGTGTTATTGTCTTTATTGTGACTTTATGATCACCAAATCGCTATCCGTGGTATAGTAATAAAAAAATATATATCTAATACTTCACGAATATTGATACTTCACTTCAGGCTCATTTTATAGCGAAGGCTATTAAGGAAATTGCTATTGATATTAAAAACGGAAATAAATTAAAGCCATTAATTTTATGTGCGTTACTAGGGGGAAAGAAATGTTTAGATTGATCGGGCGATTATGCGTTTGTCTTTATAGCGGCCCCTTTCAAGTGGCAGTAAGCGTTTATCGCTCCTACCGTTAATATTGCTTACCCTTTCCAACATTATGCTTTAAGAAAAAGATCGCAGTATGGTATCTGTTAATATTCTTCTTTAAATATTATTGTATATATTTTGTTTTTATATGGAATGCTAGGATAATAAAACACACGTTCAATATCATTTTATCTGTAATTAATTTTTATACACGGTGGGTGTTAGTGCTTTATATGATGATCCTAAAGTTATATGCAGTACAGATACAGAAATATATGCGTTTGCTAAAGAACATATTTAATTTGTTTTCTTATTTTTGTACCATTTTTGGTATTGGTTAGGGTTCACCTTGTCCAATATATAAAAGGATGCCAAAATCCAAATACGGATTTAGTGTTACCCCTTCATATATATTTTTATGTAAACATTTTATTTTTCGAGTAACGGTTTTTCCTCTATTTTGATCCAAATACAATTTGAAGGGGAGTCTTGTCACGTTTCAATATTGAATCCTGTCACGATTTTTTCGGCCTTTTCATGAATCAGGTAACCAAAGGCTTTGATGCCTTAAGCCCCCACACTGCAGTATCTGTAGGTATATACTTGCATAGATATATCATGTCATTGTATGCCTTTTGGGAAGGACAGACTATAGTTATCACAAAATACGCTTTCAGGACCATTGACCCTTGCAAGGTAGCTTCGGTTTGTAACCCTGTACCTACTGGTACTGAGTCAAGGGCCAACGACTGAGTTACCCCGTATTTACAAATCATAGTAACCACGATCAAAGTTTACTAGTCTATCAGGTAAAATTTGAGTAGATACAATTCTTCCCAGCAAGACGTAAGCAACCAACTAAGGTATTAAGGGTGAATATTATCAATTGAGGTTTGGACTAGGAACCTGTCACTGATATTCTGTTTTATTCAATTCAAAGTTATTTTTAGATGTGAGTGATAATATAAAGTGATAATATGATGAATTTATCCCGACATAATATAACTTTCAACCCATTTCTAATTATGCATCTCCGTGCCACTAAAATTAATTTCTCTCCAGGACAGTATTCTATTTCAAATTTGGAAGGATAATCTGAGCTTTATTCACCATTTCGCTATTCAGTGCCTATTCGTATCTGAAGGGAGCGGTATTAAAGCCACATACTGACTGTAAATGACGCTGTTTCCTGCAGTATTTTAGTAATGTAACCTGAATATGTTTATATGGTATATAAATATAATGCCTCATTATTTAATTCGATGTAGCTTTGGTACACGATTTAAATCTTGGAAGAGGAAATAAAGTTTTCTGATTGTCTATGTGCATGCAAAATGTTCTAAATACTACGAGGAAATACATCGTGAGGAAACAAAGGCAAATCTGTGCTGTGCTTGGAAATAGCGAGACGATTTTCTACCAGTCAAACTGCGATCTGTCTATCTGGACAACATGTTGGTTCGAGGTGTTTAAAAATTACTACCTCCACATCAGAATAATGGATGTGAAAGCATTTGTCTTTGTGTTATTTCTCGGGTATCATAAGATCCTTCTGAATACGGACATGGTATGTTCTTGATCTAGTATGTATAGTACTTAAGATTCTTTAGCATTAATGATTAATAACTAACGGGACTTATCGCGTCTGTTTTTATATAATAAAGTTACCTTTATTTAACCCGACGTTTATTATATAAAAACATACGCGATAAGTCCCGTTAGTTATTAATCATGGGTGTAAATCGCGAATCTCTTAAAATCTTTAGCATTAAATTTAGAATAACGTACATATACCTCGTGTGGTTATTAAAGATGTTTTTCCCAGTACTCGTTACAATATCCATAGATACATTACTTTGTACCTGTCACACGACGTTGGTTGGGGCAAATATCGATTAGATGGAAGTTTGCGTTTGACATTTCCTGGAATTCCATTGATACAAATGATCAATCTGTGTACAATTAAGATGTAAATCAATCTTAATATATTGTAAGTATTAGGAAAGTAAATAAATAATGTTAACATTTATACATACTTATTATAAGTAACTGAATCGATATCGTTATTTCGAAATAAAATAGTAATATGCCACGAAAAACTTGTCAATTAAATTTGTAAATAAAATTTCAAAAGAATTTTAATAACTAAAAATAAAAAGAACAGTATATATTTACACAAGTAATTTAACAACGGAGTGAATAATAATGCTCAATGTATTTTCACTTTGATATGTTAACTTTCAGAATGTTCACATTGATAGTATTTATCAAATCTATCTTCACATACTAGCTCCTTAGTGAAAAACTAAACTTAAAACTTGCCAGTGTGGTCTAGAAAATATTATGCCTTAAAATCTCAAAGCTTATTCTGCTATTTTCTTTTTCTCTACACAACACTATTAAAGTTTTAAGAGATTCGCGATTTATACTCATGATTAATAATTAACGGGACTTATCGCGTAAGTTTATATATAATAAAATTACCTTTATTAACCCGACGTTTCGGCTACGTTGCAGCAGCCATAGTCACGGCAGACAGGTTAATAAAGGTAATTTTATTATATATAAACTTACGTGATAAGTCTCGTTAATTATTAATCATGAACACTATTAAAGACAGAAATAATCAACGGTTCCTATTGCGATCTCTTGGCAGGCAAAAGTTTAGATTGCTCAGTTTAAATGGTTTCTTGGGACGCCAAATGTGCGCTGGGGCCAATCCAGCATTACTTCTGGAGATTATAGGGGTTCACCATTCCTAATGAAATAAACTACATATACTTTACCATATAAAACAGTATTGTATTAGCCCTCAGATATTGTTGATTGACTAAGGTGATTGCAAAGACTTATACTTACTTATCATGTAACATCCCACAATATATCGCGAATAATACTCATATATACTATCTAGGCTCAAAATGTGCTGTCTTAATTCTATATAGGCCTGGAGTCTTAAGAACCTCTTATAACATGCTGAAATTAAAGGATTCTGCTAATACGAGATTATCCAAATATCTATATAGCAGGAACCGAAAACCCCATGTTAAAATACATTCTGTACCACGATATTGTTATTTCACTTTCCGACATCTCCCGCCGTGAAACATATTTTCTTTGAGAAGAAAATTTGGTTACAGATCTTTTGATTTGTGATCTCGCGACCAGCGAAGTGTGAGATTGCAATTCATCCAATAAATTGCAAAAGCTTAGAATGAAATGGTCTTGCTGACGATAAAAATTGTGTTTATGGGCCTACTCCTAAACCTCGATGCTTCATTTACAACGTTAATGCCCGTTTACATCACTCTGGTTCGTTAATGGGGAAACAGGTCAATTTGCGTCGCCAATTAATTTATAATTTAACACGAATGAATTCTGTTTAAGGTCTGTTTAATGTTTATGTAATTATAGAACTTTATGATATATTTTATAATTATATTTTGTACGTAACAATTGTTGTTAGCTACCTAGATTTATAAAGTCTAAACTTAAAACAACGTATAATTAATATTTGGCTAACCCAAACAAATAAATAAAGAAATCATAAAACTTACAGAAGCTTTTAACTATTACTATTTGTTTTATAATTTCATATAAATCATAACATTTCAAAGAAAGAAAGAAAGAAACTTAGAGCAATATAAAGAATTTCCAAAACTTTAAGGACTAGGGAGTAGTCACTCTTTCTAAAGCCATTGTATACGGAAGGTAATTAAAAGTTTTCACTACAATCCATTGTCGACGTGCAACAAGCATACAAACTTTTCAACGTAATGTAAAAAATCATACCTAGTCCACAACATCACAACAGTGACTTACTACATTTATGGTTTCAGGTTTGTTCAGAAAACTGGATTCAGCAGTTGGTGATAAGTTGCTCATTGTCATTCAGCTAAAAATATCGGAGCACTTACTTTCCAGCTGGTTGCCTCACAACATAACTTCATCCTAGTAACCATAGGAAAGAGGATCTATTCTTATGTTATAGGGCTAAGTAAAAGATCTATTAACCATACAATCCTTGAATTTAAAGCCTTTCAGAGTATTCAGAGCCTTAAATGACTACCAAAAAGTGACCAAAATGATAGGTATAGTCCTTCGCCATTCATAGATCTTGATAATTACCTAGACAAAAATACTTATAATAGGTATGTTCCCTCGTCACCAATTAATAAAATATAAAATAATGATTCCCGAATAGAAATCAAACATAAATCACATTCATTTTCTCGCAAAGGAAGTTACAACAACGACATTCAGTCATAACAAACAAACCATGGCGAATAATTCGTATGTACCCTTTACTTTTAACGTACATAACAAACCTTTTTGCATATTCTGTACTAGACATTTACCTCAATAATATTTCATTCAGCCAAACCAACGCTTCTTGATTGTAATGTATTACAGCCTATTTATCTTTTGCACAAATATTGCGAGATGGAAACCCGGGGAATCATTACTTTGACGACGATCAGTGAGTCAATTCTTTTCCAGGTATAAAGAAAGCTCAATGTAAGGAACAAAGTTTTTAAAAGGGATTTCTTTAGGGATATACTATAATCGCTTACATTTTTGTTCAAACAAAGGCACTAAAGTAAGTAAATGTTTTTTGGTACTTCCTGTTTGATACTCTAGTTCGAAACGTTATAATGCTAGTATGTAGGATTACATTGTAGGTAAAACTGCGACCATTAAATTTTTTTGAGATGGAAAAACTTCGAAATAATATTGTCTTCTTGGTGACGTCTTGGCTAGGTTGTGGTGACATATGGCTACAGATTGCTAGTCTATTCTAAAATATACTCAATTTACCTCTAGTCTGTATTTATTACGTACTAAACTAGAATATAAGAAAAATAATTACAATGTAAGTTTGATCGAATAACCAACCTTTTCAATCGGTACAGAGTTACAGCTCTAAACTTTCAAGTCACCTAGACTAGTTAATTACGCTGGAATGTTTTAAACGTTTTTGTGTATAGGTATGTAGGTTTTTAGTATGTGCACTCATTCGCAACCAAACGGTTGCACTGCGAATTGAAGTAATCATTCCGGTAGGTTAGAGTACGAACTCTGTGTAAAGGTTTATTGAGAGAATTCGTGGTGCTTTTCGTTGTAGGTTATGCGCGCATTTGTGGGAAAGGGTTTTATTTAGTTCCGTGATTAAAGAATAGATGGATAAATATTGAAATAAAGGTGGATATAGGTGTTATTAAAAAAGAATACTTAAGAAATACCAATTAAAGCCACGGTGACAATTATTTAATATTACTGCATAGACAGGTGCACTATATTCACACAAGCTTGTTTTTAAAGTAAAATAAAAAAAGCTTTTACATTTTAAGTAAAATGTGTATACAGTTGATGTGAATGCATAAGTATAAAGTAACTTGGATTGTTAAGTCGTATGCACACTTAATCGAAAAAAATATAAAACAATACATCTGATTTCATTCTTCAATGCTAATTAGCCATTCGTTCTTTTGTTTATGCTTTATTATCCCCGCGAACAATAAGTAATATACAAACAAATCATTCAACACAGTACTCGTATCTCAATTTGCTTTATTTCCCTCTACATGCAGTTTATTTGTATGCATTTCAGCGGCATGAATGCGATGTCAGGTGGAGAGCTAATTTCATGCAACCATTACGTGGCTTGCGAAAGTTTAAATTGGTTTAAAGAGCCTTCGCGAGTCAATTGGGGTTCGTGCTATGCAGCTTACTAATACATGTGTATCTGGGAGCTAAATAACTTTTTAGATAGTTTTTATGTGTAAATGTTTATGTGTGTTTAAAGGATATGTGTAATTATAAAAAGGTCCATAGGTATTAAAGTGGTAGCAATTATTTAATTTTAATAAAAATTAATAAATACAAAACTGTGAAAGTAACTTATTTTTGAACAGCGTGTATGTAATTTCCCAATTTCCGTACAATAAAGCTAAATTGAACATTAAGTTGTTTGAAGTCACTCTTTATGAGATTAAATATGTCAATGTAGATATTATTATCAATAATGGTATCACACATAAATAACTACCACTACTTAGGTTGAAACACCGTGTAAAATTGTAATCCCTCGTTTTTTCCACACAAAACACTCAATAATCACAGGACACATTATGATACAACTAACTTTTTGCCTCGCAGCGCGAAGTTTTTCAATTTGTTATTTCACCGATGCCAACATAAATTCAACGTTGGCTGTAAATAAGAAACGTAATTTATTACACTTCGCATTGTTTGGGTCAGTCCTCCATTTATCAAAATTTGGGCACCCCCGAAAAGGACATGTGTTGACTGCCTCCTAAGTTATAGGCGCAAGAAACAAAATAAATGAAGATTATATTAAGATATTGTAGGTGTATTTATAATCATAACATTGTATTGCATCATATTAACGTAAATTTTCTAAATTAACGTATTTTTTTATTATTTTTATTAGATTAAACTTCACAAAACTCCTTAACAATATGTTTGGATTTTATAAGGTATGTTTAGGGTTGAAAACTTTAAAATATCAATTGAAGTTGTTTGAAGGAGGTGATGATATAAAATCTATTAAGCAACAAGCTACCTACGTTTTACTAATGTTATAATTGGATGTCACAATCGTGATAAAAATAACAATGGTACACAACTTAATATATTTCTATAAAAAAGCAAACAAAAAAACCTACCGCACGAGATTAATTAAACAAAAAGTTTATACAAAATTATAATGACTACCATACACAACGAGACGAGTCTAATTTCCCAGTAGTACAAAATAAAGCCAGATAGTCAATAATGGCCACCGCAGACCGACTTGCAATCCCGACGACAACCATTGTGCTGCGAACGATAACGTTGACATATTCCGACTGCTTAACGTGTGAGCTCAACTTTATTCTAGGTTGTCTGGTTTCATGAAAGTTTGATTAGAGATACAAACATATGCAAATCTATGTATTTATGTCGGTTGATTCGTCTTGCGGTTGTTATACTCTATAATGTAAGAAGAATAAAGGCTATTATATTTTATATTTTGGCTAAATGTAGCAATTATATTCATTTTACCATATTGAAAAAAATATTAAGTATTACATATCTAACCCTATTTTTAATTTTATTTCTCATTTTAGTTGCACTCCATTTATATTTTATTTATATTTATAAGTAAGTTCTGTAATAGCAATAAAGCGAATTATCTGGATATGATTGAACACGCCAAAGGAATATGAAACTCAAGCGCTCTCACGTTCTAGTAACATATTTGCTCAGGGAGAACTTTCTTTGATATAAGATCGTGTGTAAATCTTTGACACTGGCTTCAGATGTAGCGATATGAATAAAAGATAGTAAAATTACCTTTTCTTAAAATTATAAATATTGATAAAGACATACTTATTAAAGTCTATAAAAAGTTTCGTCAAATCTTTTGTCACACTAATTTATAAATGTTATTTGTTAACTTTTGCTTCACTTTTAAATCTTTACTACTCGTAGTGAATTATCCTCTAAAAATAGCTTCTTTATCTAAGTTTCCTACAAGTAGTTTAAAACAAACTAAGAAAATAGTGGTTAATAACAATATACATACACCTACTTATTTAATGTTATGATTGAGTTTCAACGACACAGAGCACCGCGTATCCGAATACATATTCAACAAAGATTCCGACCAGAATTATTCAAATCCAAATAAGGCCAGAGCAAAATTGAGTTGAATTTTGACCGACCAACCCTTAGAACTTGGTAAAAAGGTTACCCTTATCCCGTTCCAGCCTAATTTGTTTGATGTCCAGTTTTTAAGTCAAATAGAAAAGCTGAAAGGATAACGAAATGCGTTGTTTAAACATAGACGTTTTCTCACGGAGAAATCACAAATAATTGTAAAGGCCTCTTTCATCTGAATCCGAACGAAATTCTCTTAAGAATGACTTTGTATTTCATTGGCCAAAGATCTCGATTGACCCAAGACGTCTATTACTACAATAAATTATTTTCTATATAACATGATAAGTTTTTCTGACACGAGACAGTAAAATTTCAAAAAATATATGTAATATTGATCGATTGAGCCTTTCTTTATATTCATTGACGTAATATTTAAACAAGGATGAGTAATTTAATATTATTAGTAAGTGAACGTATTATTTTCATCATAACTTTAATAAAGAAAAGAAATTAGAAAATACCTTAGACTGCTTTCCTTCAGATTGGATGTCTTACAAAGGGAAGTTAATTAAGTTTCAAGTGGTACAAAACTACCCCGTTATTAGGGAAAAGGTTAAGCGTCGTGTTTATCCCTTATTGATCAATTCCTAGCTTTTTCCACCACTTAACCCAGCGTTTGAAGTTCGCAATCCCTACTCAACATAAGTGAGGCCAGCGGTTTAACAAACATGGGTACTAACGTCTCAAGATTAATAGTGTTCTGCTAAGTTTTCTTATATACTGTACGAGGTAATCAAAGGTTCGCGTTTCTATCTCTGCATTCACCAGCAGTTCATTCAGGGCCATATCAAAGCTAGGTTACGACGAATAGGCAGCACCCAACGTGATAGGTTAACTAATATATGTATATAATATGTCGACTTCCATGTTAACCACCTGAAAGCTAATTAAGAGGGCCCGGTGCTAATTCTCGGTAGAGTCAGAGCTAAGATCTATGCTTTTCTTCTGCTTTCCAGTCTGGACGTTGATTTGTATACTATATACTCGTATGTATTTACTATTTCAATTGGTGTAATAATATCTCAAATTATGTATATAACAAGTTAAATAGTCTAAGACGGAAAAGAATGCTCTTTGCAATTTCCCAACATATTATTTATCTGAAATAGCGATTAGTAATGATCAAGAAAAGATTGTGAATAAATCTTTTGAACTGGCAACATTGAGTGAATAATAAATATCTAGCATAAAATATAATTGACGAAAGAAAGTCTTTGAACGAATGAAAGAAAAAGTTGAATTTAATATCGGCGCCTATTACATGATACAAAAGTTTAATAATAGTTTAGTTTTGATAATCATGACCAATGAGTTACTATATGGCTAAAATTCTGTCCAGTCCGAAAAGGAATAAGACACGAAAATGTATAAAGGTATATACTATAAGTCTTACTATTAAAGACGTCCTAAATTCGATTCGAAATACCCTTTACGAAGTAAATGCAGTGTTAAATAACAGGAAATCAATTTCCTTTATATCACATTTCGTAGTATTCCGCTTAAATGAGAAAGTGAGTAAGTAATACCGTTCCTTTGAATGGAAAGATTGATTAGAATTGCTTAGAACAATCTAAGAGCTGAAAGTAATTATGAAAAGGGAAGTTTACTTTAAGATTTTGAATAAATTATTGTCGTCAACGTGTTATTGGAGTTTTTCGGATTAATTATATTTTGAAAACCTGCTGCTGATCTGGTAATCAAATTATATAAAATTTACTGCCATTCTGCTCAATACGGTGTTGAAAGCAATTAAGATGATGATGATTAATTAATACACATTAATGGTGGGAGGTAACCTATATATGTATCTCTTTTTTATCTAAAGAAAGGTTATCCTTAAATTTCTCTCGAAACTTCCCTATTTTGTACATCATGCCTACGATTAAAACAAAAAAGTGTTGATAGGTTGCTTCTTAATGCTAAATGTTATGTAGTAATTCGTATTATATATTCTAAAGATTATAGAGCTATTTAGGTAAAATTACACCACTAATCTCGCCAAACTTCGATCATAAGCGGTCACGTATTATTCACACGTATCCCATATAGATTTTATCTAATAATGTAACACAACATTTACAGCTATAATCCACTTACGGTCACGGAGTTGAGCCCATATTGCCACCTCCAATAATACATCCTTCCCGGGGGTATTATAAGGAATGGGATGGGGAGTCAACAGGTCCGTTGCTAGGCAACGAGGAGATCAAGCGAAAACAACTTTGTCCGGGATCCGCCGGGCTCGAGCGAGACACAATGGAGAGATTGTATCGTTCGTTCACTTATTCTGCTAATGATGGTTTTATGTTGAACTAGGTATGATTTAGCGCTGTTCCTCTTTCTGTAATTATTGAAGTAATAATTATAGCTTTTATTCAGGAACTAATGGAGTCTGTTATAGGCTAGCTATCTGTATAGTATAGGTAATAGATATAGAATTCCAAATCAATGCTATTAAAGCTCTAACAGTGTCTGGATATATGACTATCAGGGCAATTTGATGCCATAATTAAAGGAAAGAATAGATTAACTTAAGCTAGAGACATACAATGTATACTTATACTCGTATGTGAATAATTCTTGAGTGCACAGACAACATCTCAAGCACTCTAGAACAATGTCACGACCCTTAATAGCCCTAATGCACTAAAGTAATATCCATTTTAGGTTCTGATGCAATATTGGTATTAACCTGTATATTACAAGAAAAGGGTCGTCATATATTGAGGATAGGAAATTTCTTAAGCAACAACTTTAACTTCGTTGATATCTATGATTTGCGAAATGCATTCTTGGTGGTAGGTATCCTTCTTATATACATATTCTTTTTAAATAGTTTATTAAGACAAGCTCTATGTTACTTTTTGACCACGCTGAAATACATAAATCATTTGAATCAAATCATTCATAGATTTCCTCAATCTATTCTCATTCATTCGTTCATTCCATTCATGCAACATATCATCATAACTGTAAACAATACAACAAACTCAACACTGAACAAACGTAACATTCTTCACATAGAGGTACGAGAGGTAAACAAGCCGAAGCAATTAGTCCTAAAGTGACAGTTGGCTTCCCTCCAAGAGTGATTGATCGCATGCCAACATAACAATTTCAAATTGGTATCCTTGGAAACTCCTGTTCAATTCCTCAGGTTGGTATCTGTAGCAGGTAATTCTGTTATAATCATTAAATTTAGATTTTCTATTGTCTTTTGTAGGTAGGTAGGTTGATTTGGACGGAGTAGGCCGCTTATAACTTATACAGATAAAATTGGAGACATTCTTCTCAAAGTGCACATAGTGTAAATAAAAAGCATGTATGATAAGGTTAATAGATGTGAGTGAAGGAAAATACATTTTTTAATATCGTTTCATCGACCCTTAGGCACGTAGAGGCGTGAATATATGTATGTTTTGACTTTGTTTTACATGCTAGTCTGACGCCTAAATACAATTTTTCAGGCATTTCGTAAGAGACGACTAAGTTACTACGGAATCTATTAAGCAAAGGGCTGGCAAACGTTCTACTATACTATATAAAGGCATCACGAAACCCATATTTTGCTAAAATTTACCAAACAGGTGACAGGACTTGTATATGTATTTGTATAACATCTATACATACATATGTGAATTATATTTAAGACCCCTCGTGGGAATACAGACATGAGTGTAGAGGTGTTTTTTTTTGTGAAACTCTCAAGTACTTACCGACATGTCTTAGAAATAAACCTCATTCTAAACATGGGTCCAAAATGTTTTGGCACATTAATAGAATGTAATTATGTGAGGTGACTAAGCATTTTGAAGGTTGTAAACGATGCGCTTACTCATTAATAATGTCAAATATCCAACTTGGGAACTAAACCTGAATATTTCCCTAGACATGATCTGTTATGATAACTATGTTCTGGTCTTATATTTAAACAAACAAGTTGTAAGTATATGGAGTTATCAGTACTATAACGATTCATTTTCTTTATATAAACCAATAAGATGTGTATACAATAAAATAATGTGTTCACAATAAAATGTGTATATAAATACAACTAAGCTCTTATGTTAATTAATTACGCTTCGCTTGCTTCAACTAAGAACGTATCGTTGAGTACTTTGGATTTCACTCCACGTAGAAGTACGAGTATCTAATAATCCCCACCCGAGTACTACCATCTAAAAACCACATAATTTTATTCGCTATTTACACGTAACGCCAGATATATTTACGCTATAGGGTAGTATAATATCACCTCAGTCACTTTTAACCAACTTATTATATAGTATACGATTATAAAAATCGCAGCTGAAAATCGGTGGATTTACTGAGACCACGCTCCGTAGATTCCCGCCGACTAATATTTAATTCTGATTGATAATTTTAATATATGTACATAACTTACTCGTATACTTACTTATTCATATAAAACATTTTTTTTATTTAATTTTGTATGACCTAATTATTTATCAGTACTATCGTGTCACATATATACACATCACGCCTGATTCTCTATCCCTCTGTAGGCAGAGATCACGGATCCCCATTTGTCCCGATCCTGACAGATCATTTTCGCTTCATTGATATTCATACATCTTCTCATACACTCTCGGCGGTTATATGTACACCTAACGTCACCTTTTTTCAAAATAGCGTCTATCTGACTGTTATATGTCTTATTAGGCCGGCCCCTACGTATTAATGTACCACTATCGTGTTATTTAATGTATTGTGGAGTTTCAAAGTTTCAATAAATGATTATTATTATCTTACACCACTGTCTAAAATCCAACACAAATAGCAATTCTAAATCCAACTCAACACATCGATTCGAAATAAAACAGCAACACGAATAGACCAATAAAACTATAGCAGCGTAAATATTTCCAATCTTTACAGGAGCAACACGGCTGCCTCAAACCTCGTGATAAGTCAATAAAGCCTCCAACCGGTGGAAAATAGCGACGCAAAGTAAATAACGAGGACCGATGATCGCGCCCTTTCGTAATGGGAGGGGTTGCACTATTCACTACTTTTCAGAGTAAAAGCCAGTGATATAAATCTGGTATGTATTTTTTTACAGTAAACTACCGAAAATTACTATGTACGTATGATTATGAGTAGAAGACTTATTAAAAATATAACGAGTTCTATCTCGCATATAAGGAAAATTTTGTATGTATATCCGCTTTTTAATTTGTTCAAAGATGGTTTCTAAATAACTGTCATGAGAATAATTTTATTTTAGTCTCAAGAAATAATAATTCTCATTTTCAACTAATTCTTATGTTCGCGTTGAAGGTACATTAAATGTTATTTTTTTGAATGAAAATTGCAAAAATACTGTTTGAATAGTATAGAAAACCGAACGTGTCCTATCACACTATTTGATGATCAACTGTTTGCAATCAATTTCCGTTGCCCCGTTCACCAGAGTTCATTCAAATGGTACGTATTTTACTTGCAAACATTTGCAGGGCAAAATATGCTAATTCCATTGTTTATATTATTGGCAGATTAATATTGTTAGAAAACAAATTATATTTAAATTTTAAACTAAGTAATCAAATCAGAACTGATGGAAATAAAAATTTCAAAAAATATTATTTTAAATAAAAATTTCGTACATACTTAATTTTGTAACTACGTTTAAGTAAAGTCTAGTCATAATCTCATTAACTAAACTACAAAAGAAACAACTGTACCTTCTCCCTCATATATGACAGACAATTGGTTATAATACATTTCAGTCTCATGTCAAGACATCATTGTGAGTTTACTACACAAATGACCTAACCTAGGGTCACCTTGCAGACACCATCAAATGATAAGCGCGACCTAACAAGAGTTCTAGACTCAATATTGCGCCTTAGTTGTGCTCATGAATAACGAGAGAAAATTAACCTAGAGTAAAGGTTAAAAAAGAATAATAGGGAATAAAATCAAAACTAAACGAAACATTTATGCAAATGTTACTGAAGTAGGTCATAAAATATAAAATACTGACAAAGATCACATTTTTATTAATAACCCCAAATTAACCCAAAGAAAAACTCCAATATTCATGTTAAACAGTGACCTAGGAGATATCATACCTCCGAGGTTCTGTCAACTCTGAAAGGGATTAAAAGACGTGAATGTATGTATAATAATGAAATAAGTATGTATAAGAATGCCAATGTGATTTACAAAGATCGGTCCAAATAAGGGATCTATGATTCTTACTATGCATACGTACCTATTAGCCTAAAAGAGAGAACATTCTTAAAAGATTAAATTCTAATAGTCTTACTAAACACTACTCAATTCAATCTCTAGTCTATTTAAACGATGACCTCCGTGGCGCTATGGGTTAGCCGCCTGAACGCTAATCGTGAGGTCCCTCAGAGTTAAGAATTGCGCTTTTCTTCTGCTTTCAAGTTTCGTCGGTGATTTATATGCTATGTATGTATTTATCTACATATAATAAGTTCATATTTCTTAAATTTACATTGACTGGTACCCTTGACACAAGTCTTAAATAATGTCCATATTTGTATTATTATTATTTTTACCAGTCAGGCTCAGAACCCTTTAAATTCGTACTAAACATTTGACTGTTCATCCTACCTACTGGTCATTGAAATCTTTCCCCTCCCGTCAAACCGAGTAGCATACACATGTACAATACGATTCACTTGGAAATTCAGTATAACTCTGCCAAGCATAATTTAAACTAGTTTAGTTGGAGAAGTCTTAATTGCGGCGATCCCCAGAGCTCACTCCTGTCCTCTGTCAAACGTGGAGGGTCCTCGAAATTGACTCGTGACAACACATGGATGAGTTCCTGCACAACTCAACGGTGAGGAGTTGGTCTATCATCAACGTGTATCTGAGTAAATATTATAAATTAAAATAAAAAAATATATTTTTAGACATATTTAATTTATAGGTAATTTATTTTAATTAGTTTTAAGTTTGTAAATATTTTGTTAGTTTTAATTCCTTGTTTTTTTGTATATAACTTAATTTGAATTTATGAATAAAAGTTTCCATTCTCTATTTTTGTAATATCTTCTTTTGAATTGACCAACTTTTATTACATTGTAATATCATTAAATCCTTTTTGAGATTAGCGACGTAACATCGCCGCATTGACTTTTACCAGGTTTAATAGGTTGATAGATTCAATTGATCAAAGGTTCCCATCAGCGTATTTCCAGAAGAATTGTGGCATTTGACATACGATTAAAATTACCAGTAATAAAGCATAATATTTTCATCCAACGAATAAACCACCACATCGATTAGTTCCGAAGCTTTAATACGTTAAAAGCACATATAACATTATCGCTCTTGGTTGCTAATATCAAAATACAGAAAAGCAAGATGTAGAACCAACATATGTTTATGTGTATCTAGTAATCTGTACATACTACTCCTAAATATTAATATAATATAAAAAATAAGTAATCATCAAAATAACTGTAATCAAGCCTAAGTCCTGAATAGAAACCAAACGAAGCAAGATACGTTCTTTAGAGGAAAATCTTACCAAAACTCACCATAGTCTGAGGTCAATTTATACACGTCAAAGTGAGCTCTAGCTTTCAAAGTTGGTAATGATGGAAATTTTATTCTGTTTCGTGTAGTGCTTTTATAGTTGAGAGTATGAGAAAAATAGAGGGAGCTGTCTGTTGCCGGAATATGCTTTATGTCAAATACAGTCTCACTTAAGACGTAATAAGTAAGTTTAATGGTGTAGAAGGAATAGAAGTTTAGAACATAAATCCACTAGGCATCCATAGTTGTATAGTTTAAGACGATTTGAATGGAATTGTTTTTGATGTATGTAAATTTATACGGCACTAGTGGTATCTCACGACATTTTTAACAATTTCGTTTCTGAATTATAGGCAATTAAAAATCATACATTGTTATCGTATAAAACTCTGTAACATTACACGATGTTTGTAACTTGATTACTTTTTCGTAAACAATTTTGATTGTATAAAGAAGCTTTATCATTACTTACTTCTAAAACACAAACAAAAAACTTTATTAGAATGACATGCGAAATACGATCTGCGCAGCAGGAAGACTCAAAAAAAAACCAAGTCAATTTACTTAATTAATATTTATTACAAACTATATCTTACTTCTAAACTACACTAGTGATTCCGTTCGAAGTGGGAACAAGAATGAATAATTGTGAGAATAAAAATATTAGCTGACATTCAAATGCTGACGAGGATTCCGTGTAATAATAATCGTTAGCGGTCCATGAGGTGTGAGCAACATTGTAGATGGTGGGATTATGTGAGCAACTTTGTAGATGGTCGGATTATGTAAGTTGCGTGAATAGGTAAATACAAATCTTATAATTAGTTTCAACATAGGCTTCCTCTTCTGGCGTACAAAAACATAAGAAAATTCACATAATTAGAAGAATTGATTCAAAAAGCGAATGTCTAGACCGAACTCATTAGTTACTTTCACATTTAAAAGTGCATCGAGAATCGTACGATACGAATGGAGCTCTCTCATTGAGTACTTTCCAATCTCTTCACATAAAATAC
The DNA here is from genome assembly GCA_030578115.1 of Leucoptera coffeella. Classification (NCBI taxonomy): domain Eukaryota; kingdom Metazoa; phylum Arthropoda; class Insecta; order Lepidoptera; family Lyonetiidae; genus Leucoptera; species Leucoptera coffeella. The sequence goes on from JAMBLF010000503.1 coordinate 205,929, forward strand.
AAAATGTTCAAAGAGCTGCAAATATATGCATTGAGTTTCACTTCTAAATCGCAGGATGAACAACTTGTATCCGTTTTCAATGTGATTGCTTTTCTTAATAAAAAAAAATGCTAATGCTAATGACATTTGCATTTTGTATGAAATTTTTAAGTGGTTTTTATGTTGTTGTTCGTTACATGAAATGTTGTTAAAGTATGCAAATATTTCCTGATTTTAACCCCTCTCTAGGCAGTCGACTGTTGAATAACCATTTATCTATTGATAGACGCTATATTGAAAAAAAAGTGACGTTTAAAGTATCTATAGCCGTCGCGTATGTATGTGGAGGTGTATAAGTGACTATGAAGCGAAAGTGGTTTATCGGGATATGGACAGATGGGAATCCGCGGTCTCTACCTACCCCTCTACATCGAGTGTGATGTGTATGTATGTATTTGTATGTGATTTGTGTATATTAAAAAATCCACCCATGGTGTTTTATGGTTCAAGTAACTAAATAGCTACTATATTCAACATAATGAATAGAGTTCTTAATTCAATATATCTCACCAAGTTAACATTTCAAATCAACAATAACAACAGCTTGAATTTGCATAACATTTCGTCTGTCTCGGCATTTGGTTAAAATTAAGGATTATTTATTCTAAAGAAAGAAAAACTGGATTTCGCCGGCTTTTTCCTTCCAAAAAGCCTAAGGCAAAAGATGCTGAATATTCCATAGCACAAATGTATCCCCAAGACTGGTTGTGACAAAGCATTTGTTACTCCTTTGATTTAAATTGTAGATAAAAAGTGTTCCGGCTGGCAAGGACGACGTTTTTAATGGGAGAGAATAATTCGTTTTCGGAACCATTTTGTAAGGACTGTTTTGGTCCTTCGGTTGAGTTTGAAAAAATATTTTAAACATATAGGATGTTTAAAATATCTTTTTCAAACGTAACTCAAGGACACAAGTGACACTTTAAACGGATGATATTTTAAGTGAGTAAGTTAGGCTTCATTTTTATAACGTTATATCAAACATAAAATTTAACTAAGCAGCTAATTTACATACACACACCAATATCCGTATATTGGGTAAGATAGATCACGATTCCCCATTATTCCTGATATCCTGGAAATCCTCTTTTACATAATACAACAACACTTTTAAGCAACGTTAGTATAATCAATCAATAAAACTTCAACATTAAGGGTTCACCTGGACTACATTAAAGTACTTAAAGAGCACTAAAAGTACTCTAAACTATTCGGTCCTAGACAGTTCTTAAACTTTATTTATGTTAGCGTTCTCAACTTTAACGGAAATGTTACAAACGCCCATCAATTAACGACCGCTTACCAAACTTTTCACTAGTTCACTACACAGGGCCCTAGACTAACGTTTTCGATGGATCCGACATTGTTATGGCTAAAGTTTCGCGACTAGTTTAATTGTATTCCGAAACTTACAAGTCAAATTTGCCTATCCGATTTTTTCATGAAATTACGATTATTTGTATGAAGTGGCTGTAAAGTCCCTGACTAGTTCTAACATTTAATTTCATTTACCGTACGTCAAAGCGCTGTCTATAATATTTCCGTTTCCCGAATGAGAAATAAGTTACTTGGAGATTCTATTCAACGGAATATAAGTAACATCTATTGATTCAACTTACCCGATCCTCTTACTTTTATGCTACTTTGCTCCCATGTTGTTTCAGATGGCAAAATATCATATTTGGGATGTATTAATAAAAGTAATTATATTCATCCCTGCAAGAAGTAACAAGACATCCTTACTAGCCTTTTCAAAACATCACTTAGACAAAAATCTGCAATCATTGTCCTCAAAACAAAGTTAAATATAACCGGTAATCATGGGATTATATTCGCGTGGCGTAACTGCGGATGTGTCTTCGGGTAGTGTGAGTGTAGTGTGTCGTGCTATGAATTAACAAAAATTCCAATTGTGAGGGTAGACACACATTTTAGCTGAGACGGACTTCCCGCTAGTCTAGCTAGCTAGTCTTCCCGCGACCACGGCCTATGCAACTGGGTCGAAACGTCGGGCAAAATAAAGGTAATCACTCATCTTTATAAATTTATCGTGATTTGACCCGGTCTCACATAATTAATAAAATGAGTATAAATCGCGTGTTTAAAATAACTAAAGTTAAATATCTTTTGAAGACAATGGATATGACTATTGTATTTCAATCACCATCTCATCTATACATACATCATCATCTATATATAAACCATACGAAAATTAAAGTATATTTTCCTCCCCGTATTAAAAAAATGACTTTACAACATACCGATGCTCAATCCAAGCATTTGCATTCTGTTTATATTCAGACTACCAGAGTCCTGTTCAATTTCACTTCACCTCCCCTATTCATAAAATTTCCAATAAATGAGCAGAAGCCAGCCGACCCAAAAGGCAATTAGAACTGCCAATGACAACATCGATCTCCAAAGTAAAATATCTGGTATTCCAAAAATTTATACCTACATTAATAAATAGTATTCTGTTTAGTCTAACTAACTATGAGTATAACGCATGCATCAAGATTTGTACAATAATTTTGCGAAGTAAGTACTATATAACCTCAAAAATGCTAATTTTTAACAAATACTCGACACTCATTTTAGCAGATTAGAAATAAAATGTTATTTATGAAACAAGTGAAAATAGCATATAAAAAGATGTGTGAAGGCAACACATGTGATATATTACAGCTCAAATACCTATTACGCGACGAAAATTGCACATAAAAATAATTTACTACTACAGCTATTGTTTGAACTATTAGACATTTGATATTTAGTTTTGTCACAATACACGTAACGTACACTATTGCTTTAAGAACTAAGAATTGGATTTCGGAAACTCTGTAGTAGCTTCTCCACTTTATAACCTCCTTATCACAGACTACAGGTCTTAATTGGATGAGGTGCGCCACAGACAACGCTCTCTGCCGGGCACTCTGAGAAATTCCGAGACCTCGCCGACGACGGTAATGCAATGAACTGTGTATTCAATTGTTTTGATAACTTGGCTTTTGGAGGGATTTTAGTTCAGTTTAAAATTGGATGCTATTTTTAAAATGGCGGGTTGTTATTTGTTTCGTATCTGTATACTATACTGCCATATTTATGTTATACATACATTAATGTTAGTACGGATAAAATATGTATCTATATATCGAGTTGTTAAAAGAGATAAATATAGGCAGCAAGAAATCACATAACGTCTTTATCACATTGCGAATACAATTTGACGTTGATAATATAAAAAATAGAGTGTTCAGTTTTGTATAAACCTAATTACACACTTTATCTTTAAACTTTTTTGTTTGTTTAGTAGTTGCATCTATAAAAGTCCTCAAACAGCCCGCGGACTCAAAATAAAACAAACGAAAAATACAAAGTTCTAGAGAATACTCGAAAACAGATGTTTCGATGACTTTTTTATTCAAAACTCTCTGGAGAGCGATCGGAATGTAATTAACGAGCTGTCCCAGTAACCTGTCTCAACTTTACGGCTTTCTAAGTCTGTTAACTTAGCTTAGAATTATGATTAAATAGGTAAAAGTCAAACTTCAAATCAATTTACATACTCATAATTTCATATTCTCATCTTAGATATACGTTCACATCCTTTATTTTTTTGTTATATTTTTTTTTCGGATATTTATAAAAAGTGAATCATATAAGTTTTAACTAGCTTTCTAAGGAAGTCATAAAATTTGCCAGCATCGAGACAAATAACCATCAGTTTTTGCCCACCTCTCTATCCAAAATTCAAACTTGTACATATATACGTCTTCATACTAACAATCCCAGCAGAAAATCATTAACGAACTCTCTATTCAATTAAAAACATAGTGATCAAACCTTTTTGGAGAAGTTATTGAACCATAGCCAATTAGAATGGGGAAAGTCAACAAAAAAAACAGGAAGCTCTTAATTAGAGCAATTAATTTTTAGAAGGAAAAGACTTCGTTTAATAAAACTGCTGGGAGAAATATTGCTCTTCTAGCTAAACAGCTTCCGTGATAATTTGGGACTCAAGATTGTAATCAGCTACCATTTAGCGCTGCATTTAATAAATGACTGACGTTAGCAAAGTTCAGTTTTTAACCACTTTTGTTTTATGTTGGATAAGTTAAGACTTTATCTTCAAATTGCTAACCCACCTCTAATTATGATTTCAGCTTACCAGAGTATCTTACGAAATGTCAGGAAGATAGGCATAACATAGTTCGTAAGTTTTTCACAGCCTATACTTGCATGGTAAATATATATACATAAATAAGGATATTAGGGTCGTAATGTCATATGAAACATGGGTGACAGGTTACTAGCCCATCGCCTGATAGATTCTATATACCCCTAGTCCCTAAGTCACCTCCTACGACATGCCGTAGACAGTCATATATATGTATATATGTGTGTGTATAATGGAAGGGCGGTTACGTAGCGGCCATATATAAAAAGGGTGACGTTAGAAGTACCTATAAGCGCCGAATGTCTTAAAGAAGGTGGTCTGTTTGGATTGGGACAAATGGGGTTCCGTGATATCTGCCTACCCCTCTACAGGGATTCAGACGTGATGTATATGTATGTATGTATTTATCCTACCGACCCAGCAAATAATTCTGTATAGTCTTGTAACAGTTTACAAATTGCAATTCCGTTTTCACTAGACGATCGAAATTAATGTGGACGCCTAAATTACGGCAAGCCGAAATCGATTACGTTCATTTCTGCTATTAGCGAAACTAATATCAAAGGCTTAAGGTACATTTACACAGTAAACGTAGCGTTAGATATACTGGAATATTTCAAAAAATATAGTAAGAACCTTGGGACACAAATACTTCGTTGTCACTAGCAAATATATTCTATGTGGTAAATTGAATTATTTTAAGTAGATGACTTAGCTGATAAAACTAAATTGTCGTAAGAAATACTTTAGTTATTTCATTCCACGTGCCAAAATCCAAAACCACCCAAAACTAATATCTTCTCGGCATGTCATTAAAGATGATTAAGAAAATTAATGGATCTTTTTAAGAGATGGGCTGATATTGTTTCTAAAATATTGCTTATCACAACCCAAATAATTATGTTAACAAAATACATAAGCAAAAAAAAAATGTATAGAAGGCTATATACTGACATAAAGACACTATGACGCAAATATTTATATGTAAGATTAGCAAAGAACAACAAACTGCATCATTGACAGTTTAACACCTCGAAATGCTAAGCAGTGACAATATGGCTGTAAAGATAACGACACGAGTACGCTGAAGCAAAATTAACGTACAAACTTTCAAGAATACTGAAGAACACAACTTTGTTTCGTAGTTTATATTCCGTTTTAAGACTTCCTCGAAACTGAGACGTGCTAGGCTTGGTTGTAAATACTCGTGGAATGCCCCATATCTGTCTTTTTTCTAAAGAACTGTAAAACTAAGAGCAAGTAGTAAATAAAATGATAAGTAGCTCTTCTAAAATTGTAGTAGAAAGCAACTAAGATAGACAATGGAATCAATTGAGCAATGACTTAGCAAGTAATGATAGCGCAAATATTCTAAATCAAAAAAATCTTGAACCTGATAGTAAGTCCCGTTTGAGCATGTACCAACAATGGAAATGAAGTTCAATGATTTTATATGTACATTTTCATAATAAAAATACATTTACGAAATGCGTCGAATACTACAGCGAGAGAAAATATCGTGAGAAGAGTACCTGTTCCCCGAACAGGTAATAGTTAGTGCTTGTAAATGGCGACACGGTTTACCACATTAAGTACATTAAGTACTGACTATCCGATCAACACGTGGGTTCGAGGTGACCATAGAATTACTACTTTCGCAATTGCGGGGATGGACACCTGAACCTGGGCCTACCCCGCATTGGTTAATGGTCGTTAACGCGTTTGTCTAAATATAGCTCCATTCTTTGTAAAATGTAGAAGAATGCTACTAAAAATTGCAATCTATGGAATCAATTCGGCAATAGCATACTAAGTTATGTTAGCGCCATTAATCAATGTCAATAACATCATTACTTTTGTAAAGTTACCAAGAAATACTGAAATTTCTGTTAACTCCAAAGGATAATACGAACAATATTTTGTAAACCCCACAAGAAAATCTGTGTATTATCAATTTGCATTTGTCTCCACATATATGTATGTAACTGTCAGTATTTATCGATATCAACGAACTCTGCAACCCAAAATCACTTTGTAGCATTCAGATCGTAAATCCAATCCATTGAAGTCAGGCTTTGAGTGGCCGAAGATGGATTTTGAATACTTTGATCACTCGGCCCTGTGTGAGCTATAGAGTAAAAGCCTTTGTAGTAAATAAATGGAAAACGGATAGTCCCATCCTGGTCTCGGATGTAAAAATAATGCTAACTAGCTGCCGTTTTTCCTGGCTTGTTATAGAAGTCGACTAAGGGTTTAGGGGTAAATGGAAATACAATATGACATGACAACCCCAATATTCATGCTTAAAAGTGACCTAGGATATATTATCAAGTCTTCAAGTTACTTTTTACTTCAACAGGGGTTAGAGGGCATAAATTTATATGTACGAGTATGTAAATGGAACAGAAAGGTATGTAACAATTGCTTTCACACTTCAAATATCATAAAGGGACCGTGAGTAGCTAGTGGATCGCAAAAACTGTCAACAGCACTAAAAATTCAGTTCATAAAAGTTGTATGTGTAAATTTTTATGTTCGTAGTCACCTTTGCATATAAAACATTTTTTGTTTCGAGTAATGCAGGTACTGGTGATTTCAAAGAGGGAAAAGAAAAAGACAAACCATTAACTCTTGCGGGGTAGTCAGAGGTTCAGGTTTCCATGTCCGCAATTGCGAAGGTAGTAATTCTATGGCTACCTCGAACCCACGTGTTAAACAGATAGTCAGTACTCAATGTGACTGGTGGTCAGCCTTGTCGCTATTTATAAACACTAACTATTAGCTGTTCGAGGAACAGGTAAGTTTCCTTACGATGTTTTTCCTCACCGTATAATTCGACACATTTCGTAAAATGTGTTTTATTGCGAAAATTTACATAGAAATTCATTGTACTTCATTTCCATTGGTATATGCTCAAGCGGGATTTGAAACCTGTACCCACTGACACACAGTCAAGCCCCAAACAACTGAGTTACGTCGAATTAAATAAATGGATATAAACACGTAATAATACATAATAACTTTTACATACTGCAAACAAAGTACCTGTCCTATCACATAAAACTACTTATAGATTAACCTTATGCCTATATCGTAGAGATTCACGGAGTTGTCTCTAATCCCCTATTACAAGCCGATCGATTGACATGTGAATGAAAATAAGGTTTTTATTGGTCTACTGATGATACAACGTATTGTCAAAGTCAAAGTCATAGTCAAATGTTTTTATTCAATATAAGTACAAGTACAGTACATTCATTGAAAGTCAAAACATTTGCCTGACACTGGTTGTCTCTTGGCATCGAAATTCTACCGTTGGTTCGGAAGCCCTGGCTCGGAGAAGAACCAACAAGAAACTCCGGCTTTCAGGATTTTTTGCCCAGTGCCAGTTACAAAACAATTGAATTTCATACTTGTAATTATATCTATACTTTTAACGAATACCTCTCTGTCATTCAGGGATAAAATGTACGAGTAATTGAAACGTAAAATAAGATATAGTATTTAATTGACGCGTTAAATTTTCAGTAAATAAATGTACAAGTGTAACTAAAAAACTATATTTTGTTTATTATGATGTAGTACCTACATAAACATTCGAAAACTAAATCAGCTTCAATTGTGGTAATCTATTACGTCACCGCAGAATTGCTTCATTAAGATTTTCCCGGTACTAACAACGAGTATCATACGAATATGAAGCCTGTTTGAATTTAAACTAAGTACCTCAGCTCAACATAATTGATCACTGTGGAATACGAAACTCTATTCATCTCGGGCGTAATAAACCATCCTTTACATGTGTACAGAACAACCATTTCGTGCGTGAAAACAATTCAAAATGGAAATGAAAATTAAGAAAACAATTCAAAATGGCGGCGAAAAGTAAGGTAAAATTTAAGTTAAAACGCGTAGTGCTATTAATGTGATGAGACTTCCGTGATACGTGTATTTATATAATAATTCATAATAAAAAAAATGATATCTAAGAATTGTCAGTTTGTAACTATGTGTTTAATTAATACCAAATGAAAGACAAACATTTAAACCAATTTATATTTATAATAATTATTTTTAACTGATGTTATCTTAGATAACTTGAATAAATTTAAGACAACAATTTTACTAACGTATTTATATTAGATAGATATTTGACATACATTTTCGTATACTGAATTTATTTCAGATCGATACTCTTAGTCAGTAATTACAATTCAATATTTTGTCTACCACACAACACAACTACAAGATGACTCTCTGGCCTAGTAGAAAACAATTCAACACATCTCGACACCTTTTCGTCTTCTTGAGTAATGTTACTTGTAATCACTTCTAGAGGTGTGTTTCGCACAAACTGCCTAAGAATCACACTCAAATACATTTAAGACACGATTCAATGCTGGCCGGGGATTTGACAGAAATGTAACTGTTATATTATTCTGATTCTCTCATATCCTTAAGCTAGGAAAACGCTTTTTTGTGTAGCCAAGAACGATTTTTACGTGAAAACTTTTTTATTTTTCTAAAATATTTATAATCTATCTATATCTAAAATATCTTCTTATTTCTAAATTTTTTAAATATGATCAATTAAAAAAGGGATGAGAGAGAATCATATGATATCAAAGAAAAATAGAAAAAAAAATCTGATTTCATATGTTTTGGTATTGAATATATGTATAGTCTCACTGATTCAATTTATTATTACTTTGTAGTAATTAAAAACAGTCTGTAACGCATTAAATTCTCATTCTAGACTAGCGCGAGACAAAAACTATTTTATTTATCACACATTAGCGCAGGAGATTTTATCAAAAACTCATTATTAAAACCTCTAAAGTAGTAAGTAAACGAATGACATAGAATAACATAAAGTTCACCTGTTGCTAGCTTGTTCGAAAACTCGTCGAAAATCGATCGGTTTCTATTTGCTTTCGTACGAAGTGTTCCACTCTCTCAAAGCTCTATTGAAATGTCTGGGGTTTGACAAAATGCAAACTCGTACGTCTACTGTCAATACTTTGGAAATAAAATGACTTAAGTTAGTTTGAAAGAAGTGAATTGATTTAGTGAACCTAGTTTTTAGATCTTTACTATTTTATGTCTTATGTCGCAATGGAATTGAGTTCAAAAAGGAAAATAGAAAATTTGATTGCTAGATGCCTTAGTAAATAATTTAGCCTCAAAACATAATAAGATAAACCGAGTTATCATACCTAAAAATCAAGAAAATAATATTACAAATAAACTATAAATTACCTACGTACTCACTAAAGCAAGAAAAATACCAAATAACAGTAAACTACCTTCGTAAAAAAAACATAAAATAAAAGGTTTACCTCTTTTAAACGTATTACATTATCATTGAATGTAATTACTTAGTAATACATTATGTGTGAATAAAGGGCGCTGTTTTTATGAACGGAAAACATTTTTCAAAGTAAAGTACCACAAAAACATCTGAAATGTGATTAATGGTTAACCTTCCGCGCTTCGGTAGTAAATCAACTTTATGTAAAATCCAAAAAAACATTACGTTTCCTCATTAGTTCTTTTTCTATCTCATTTATTTTACGACGCATTTGATTTTATGAAGAATAAATACTTACATACATACACATCACGCCTGATTCCCTGTAGAGGAGTAGGCAGAGATCACGGATACCCATTTGTCCCGATCCTGACAGACCACTTTCGCTTCATTGACATTCATACAACTTCTCATACACATTCGGCGGTTATAGGTACTTTTAACGTCACCTTTGTCAATATAGAGTCCATCTGACTAAGGCCGGCCTACGTAATCGTTTATGAAGAATAATTTTTATTATTCATACCTGGAGACGATATTATCTCCTAAGTCACTTTTTAGCATAAACTTTGGAGTTAACACATTGGCCAATGGATACACCTTCTCTTAGTCGCCTCCTCCGTCATGCCGGGAATAACGGCAGCTAGTTAGCATTATTTTTACATCTGAGACTAGTACGAGACAAACAAGCTAATATGCCTTTGGAGTAAATAAGCAGAATAATATGTATGTTAGGTTAGGCTATCTGCATGTTATAATGCGGGTTGCCACAACATTTCTGTCAAGAGCATAATTCGCAAGTCTAGTTTGCTTTACGTGAAATAATATAATATATAAGGGTCATGATCTCACAAACTGTTATCTTGAGTATCTATTTGGCTGTTCTTTGATGACCTCCGTGGCGCGATCGGTTAGATGCCTAAACGCTATTCGTGAGGTCCCGGGTTCGATTCCCGGTGGAGGCCGAGTTAAAAACCACGCTTTTCTTATGCTTTCCAGTTTGGTCGTTAATTATATATGCTATATATGTATTTATCTATATATAATATGTATATATTTCTTAAATTTACGTTGACTAGTACCCTTAACACAAGTCTTATATGTACTTACCAAGGGGCTAGTTCAATTGGTGTAATGATGTCCAAATATTATTGGCTTACAGCAATTTGACTTGCCACCTTAAAATTGATGACGAAGATATACACGAAACCCTCTAACTACATATATACATACTCATCACACTTGGTTCCATACAGGGGGAGGCAGAGATCACACATTCTCTTGTCTCTATTCTAACTTACCACTTTTCACTTTCGTTGACATCCATACACCTCCTCATACACTCAAGCTTCTTACAAGGTACTTCTAACGTTTCCCTTTTCAATCAAAGTTACATAGACTTTCCAGCTAAGCTTCATTAAAATATAATTCTTATGAATGACTTCATAACATTCTATATTTCGAAGTAAAACATTAATATAATTATCAATATAATTCTTATGAGTCATATTAATAAGATTTTACATTTCGAAGTAAAACATTAAAATTATCAATATATGTAATTCTTATGAATCACTTAATAACATTTTACATTTCGAAGTAAAACATGAATATAATTATCAATATAATTCTCATGAATGACTTAATAACATTTCATATTCCGATCCAATGTAGGAATGTTTCTGTTTCCAAGATGTCGTCGACGTTGAAGGGACACAAGCGTTCAATAGTAAAGACAAGCATTGTGTTGTCCGAGTGATAACGGCTTATTGTCCGACGTTTCAGTGCGTCCCTTTGTTATTGCTAATGCAAATTGAGCCTTATTTAAAGGGGCTTTGGGTTTAAATAAAGGCTACATTTATATAAATAGCTACAATTTGCTTTTCTTGAATTCGACTTTGCTTTAGAACCACAACCTTTAAATTCGTAGCTTGTAGAAAGGAAACCAACAATTTTTGCACGATTATTATTTTACAAGTATGCAGTACTAAACTATATGAATATGCAAAAGTATGTTTAATTATATTCAATATATTAGTTTAAATCTATGTAGATTTCAGCATTTCAATATTGTTATTTTGTGTGTTCATCCAATAAATAATTGAATCGTTATAAAATATATCATATTACATTTTATACCAGCTTACAAAAAAATATTAGCCGTGTGGTAAAACTCGCGTAAAAGATACAAAGTTGCCAAGACTTGCTAAGATCATCATTATCTCGGCATATTAGATTATCTGAGGAATCAGGCCACGTCTTATTGCATTTGGCCCTTCTAGGATAACGAAGATATTCCTTCACACTACTAAATGGGGACTTCTGCTTGAAAGACCTTTACCCAATTAAGCCCTAAGGTATTATATTCGTGGAGAAAGACTTGAGAATGTGATAGGATTATTTTGGCGTAACGAAGAGGATACTTGTTTTCTTTCTTGGTTATAGAAACATGCGTCAATTTAGATATTATATAATTTCATTTATTTATTTATACATTTAGGGAGAAATGACGATTACGGTATATTTTTTTAGTAGAGGCTCGAGAAGAACTCTTTTTTATTTTTGTTCTATAGTTTAGTAGTAGTTGTAATAGTTTAAACTTTTTGCTATCCTTTTCGGATGGGTTTTGATGGATGAAGTTTGAAAATAATACTTTATAGAATTTGGAATTTGCTTACTAAGTATAAAAATAATTTCAATCACTTTAGTACTCTCCCCTTCACATAAATAATATTAAAACCTCCAACTTACAAACATTGAATTTAATAGCAGAAATTGCTTTAAGAAAAGGTACCAACCATAACTTAATATTTTAAATAAAACTTCTTACAAATGCAATATACAAACGCAATCTAGACGTCTTTACTACCGCAGCCATTGTACAAGCAATGAATCAAATCAATCCAATAAATGTCAGTAGCAACCAAGAATAAAAAATCAAATTTAGCTGATGTTAGATAGAGGTTTCCTTAGTGTAGCAATAATGTTGATTGAAGTTATAACTTAAGATGTAAGCCTCGCTATTTCTCGGAACGATGTTCTACAAATTTTACATTGACTAGCTACTACTATATATCGTTTATACAAGACAATTTATAACCTTTCTAACCTTGACGACGTCCATGGCGCGATTGGTTAGCCACCTGAACGCTAATCGTGAGGTCCCGGATTCGATTCCCAGTGGAGACAAAGTTAAGAACTTCGCTTTCTTCTGCTTTCCAGTCTGGTCGTTGATAATATATGCTATATATGTTTTATCTATGTATAATAAGTATATATTTCTTAAATATACAATTACTATTACCCTTAACACAAGTCTTAAATGTACTTAGCAAGGGGTTAGTTTAATTGGTGTAATAATGTCCCAATATTATTATTTTTTTTTGCCATTGCATTCAAACTTACCGTTTTAAACGAATGAGCTTATTCCCTTGAATATCGTATTTAATTAACAATTATATTCACAGGAATATAAAAAACTGTCTTACTGCTTACATAATTTAATAATAAAACTATTAATCTTAATTGTATTTATATACCAGCTACTAATAGCTTTACGTTTCGACGAGCAGGCAAACACTTTGTTAAAAACACACGTACTCGTATACATCTCGGTAAAATATTATCATATATTATAGTCTTAGATAAATCCGAACACCCGCAACGTTTATAGCCATAATTCAAAATGATTCGTTTGATATTAAACCGTGATCTCACGTCATCCTATCAGAGTGTTTGAATTAGATTGCCTTTGTGTTTCACGCAAATTGAAACAAGCCTAGTCCTCGTCGCAAATAATTAATTCACCGTTCATATTTCGTGATTAAATTGACACGTGTCAACCGAAGTTAACCTGTGTCAACACCTCTTCATTTATACCACCTATGAAAGTCAAGCGAACTTTCACCTTGTAGGTTTTAAAGACAAGCATAATTTTATTTTAACAACAGTCATATGATCTACATAATTGTCTTTCTTTTTAGCATGGCGAAGAAAGCTTCTTAAGATGGGTACTGACCAACGTTACGAGGTGTAATGTAACATGTTACACAGCGAGCATTCGTGCATTCGGTACGTCGTGTTACGGGGAATCCATCACAACGTTCATCATCATCGATGCGTAACACGCTCGATGCGAATGTTACATTACACCTCGTAACGTTGGTCAGTACCCACCTTTAGAAACAAGATAACAATTGAATCCATAGGACAGAAGCCAAGCTGTCATTAAATTTTGTGTAACAATCTTGACAAAACTGAAAGTGATTAAGGTACGAAAGTATATGTATGTCACATTAGCGTCAGTATGCACGTACGTTACCAAAAATTGTAACTTTTGAAAACTTTCAATAATAATTCTAGCTCAAATACTATTATAAATAGATATTGCATAGTCAATGAATGAAATGAATGAAGAAAAGTGACAATATTTGTTTTTGTAAACACGTGTATTAATAATAATTGCAATAATCGTAACTATTCACACAGTTCTGCTTAATAGTTTTGAAAAGAATCCTTTAACATCAGTTTTTAATACAGTTATTAAAGTCCTATTATGTTAAACAATTTTTTCCTACAATAAAATACGTCACAGCAGGCGGGGACGAATTAGTCAATCCGAGTACATTCTCGATACAAAGATTAGGGAAATCGTGCAACACGCCATTCTTAAAGGTTATCAAAAGTAAAGTGAAATAGCACTAATAAAGCACTATCGAAGGAAATTCTTATCTTTGACTAAATATGAATTTTGTTCATACCGTATATGTTTATATAAATGTGTTGTATGGTAAATATATTTATATGAACTCAAGTCTTTTGATGTTGAAAGCACTTAAGAATATAGTTATTTTAATAAATAATGAGGAAAGGGTTAGTCATTCCACATTTTTACAAAGTTAGCATATGTTATTGCTACATATTTAGATAACGCCTTGATTACATAACCACGGTTTATTATATTTCTATTGGTAAAACTAATATCGATCGTAATTGGCGACCTCAGTGGCGCGCTCGGTTAGCTGCCTGAACGCTAATCGTGAGATCCCGGGTTCGTTTCCCGGTGGAGACACAGTTAAGAACTACGCATTTCTACTGCTTTCCGGTCTGGTCTTTGATTGTATATGCTACATATGTATTTATCTATGTATAATATGAATATGTTTCTTAAATAAACGTTGACTAGTAGCCTTAACATAAAGCTAAAATGTACTTACCAAGGGGCTAGTTTAATTGATGTCCAAATATTATTATTATTAATTTATATAGGTTTTTATAGGTATAAACTTTTTGTACAACATAAGCAATCTCAGTTATTGTATAATTATTATTTGTATAATTAATCTTAGTTTTTAATAATGTTGATACATTACCTATGAACATCAGAACTCTCTATTGAAAACAATGTAAAAAATATTGTTCATCATATCAGTCAAAAGTGAGATAAACAATAAAGAATCAAAATACCAAATCCGAAACCTCAGTACCACGACGGTGTGATCATTAATAACAGTCAATAAACTTTGATAAAAGAAAACCCCAAATCTTTCCAAATAAACCTTATTATTTGTGTTTAGGCTTTTAAGGAATACCAAGAAAACATAATTTGCAGAAGACGCTCGCAATTCAGACTTCTGTATTGATATTTTCACTTCATAATTGACTTCCTGTCCAAGTCTGAGACGAAAAAATAATGCTAACTAGCTGTTGTTCTTCCCGACCTTAAGAAGTAAATAAGGTATTAGCGGTCACTGATATCTATAGGGCGATGATCTAGCAACCAGCCACTGATGTTATGTAAAAATGATATAATAGCCCCAATAGTTGAGTTAAAAATTGCTCAGAACATATTATACCTCCAAGATTCTTTCACCCGAAAACGGAATAAAGAACGTTAATGTATATGTTTTAGATTTTATCGTAACACTGATTTGCTTTCATACAACAACCATAGGCATTGACCTTAATTCCTTTCAGTGTAACTGTGCTTAAGTAGTTCCCATGATAATTTACATAGACTTACTCTTTTTATCCCTGTACAAGGTAACGGTATTTTTCTCCTTATATATAGCGGCTGTAGCCCAGTGGGTAAGACCTTGGACTTCGTATGAGAAATGTCCTAGGTTCGAATCCTGAATCGAATGAAATTTAAAATATGTGTTTTTCATTTACGTACATAATTTATAGTCGCTAACGGGGAGGGAAAACATCGTGAGGAAACCTGCCTTTCCCTCAGGATAGGTAATAGTCAGTGCCTTTATACGGCGATACGGTTCACTACCTATCTGGTTGGGTGCTGTCTATCTAGTGATACGCGGGCTTCGAATGACCCACCAATAACATGCCTTCGAAATTTCGGAGATGGGCACTCAAGCCTCTGACTACCCCGCCATAATAAAAAAGGGAGTGTGTATCGTTCAGGTGTCTAACCGATCGCGCCACGGAGGTCGTCAAATTATATATTAATATACAAAAAAACTACAACATCAACAACTGCTCATCAATTTTCAAACCTTTTCTTTCGTTACGTGATTCTGACATGTTATTTCACATAGCAGGTTGCATTGAGTGGCGATCAGTGAAATACCTTTTAGTCGTTGATTCGATCGATTCGGTAAACACGGATGTGCCGATTGAGTGTTAAAAGGTTGTCACACGTCGACTGACGATTATGTAAAACAATGTGCGCCATCAAAATGCAAGTATATGTATGTGTGTGTGTGTGTGATTGTGTATGTGTTAAAAATTCTGTGTGAGTTTTCATAGGGGCTGTGTGTAATGGTTTGGTTCGGAAAAGATTTACGTACTCGTATTTTAACATAACATGATTTGTCTATATACGATCTTTTTTTATTGCCGCGTGGTAGTCAGAGGTCTAAGGGCCCATCACTGAAATTACGAAAGTATTTTAAAACTTATCGATTAAATAATAGGAAGCATTATAAATTATATAATATTTCTTTACATTATTACGTACATTCAGCAGTGATTAAAAAATAACAAATCAACAATAGTCTTATATTACAACAAGCCACAATAACAATGCCGTGATTTTTAAACTTACAATTTCATAATCTGGTATTGTCTCTAAGGAAGTCATTTATAAGGACAATAAAATAGAATATATTTCAATAGGGTTCGATGATTTACATGTATAATCAATATTAATCGTTCATGGAAGCGAATTACATATTTACCTACCACATCGGAAATTGATACGTGAATATATTTATGTATTCTCTTAAAGTACTAATTATAACTCCTTGTATTATATAATCTTATTTAAAAAACCATAATTAATCTACAGTTTCCCAACATTCAGCCAACATATTTGTCTTCTTCGAATCGCGAACTTAGAGCGAACTAGCCTGTGCAACAGATTTCAGTGGGGTGGGAAATCAACAAGTTCCGTTGCTAAGCAACCGCTAGATTAACCTGCAGTCAGAAGTTTGAGGTACTCTGTGTGAACTTTGTTACTTAGTGTTTGTTTGTTTTGCAAAAACAGTGGATAGTGGACTGGAAATAAGGTGATGTGTATGTATTAAGTTGTGTTTAGAAGTAAATCATTCATTATTATATGTATAGAACGCATTTACTTTGTGATTAAAGTCAGATTTAAAACTTGTGTTAATTTAATTTTCTTGGAATTACTCATTTATTTACTCATCATAGAATGATTTACAAATGAGCTGTATAATTAATTATATTAAATATACTTATACATAAAGAAAGAATCAATTATAATCACGTATAATAAATATTAAAACCTCATAAAAATATCCAAAAATTGTAATCAAGCAACAATCGTGTACCTACTACTTCTTCAAAATGAAGATCCTATTTATCTATAACTTCTTTAAGGTGACGGGATTAATGTGTATATTTTAATTACACCAATAGAACATATACATTCAATACCCGTATACTACTAAATATATTATAACCTAACCTAACCTGACGACATCCGTGGCGCTATCGGTTAGATACCTGAACGCTAATCGTGAGGTCCCGGGTTCGATTCCCGGTGGAGGCAGAGTTAAGAACTACGCTTTTCTACTGCTTTCCAGTCTGGTTGTTGATTATATACACTATATATGTATTTATTTATAAATATAATAAGTATATATTTCTTAAGTATATGTTGACTAGTACCCGTAACACAAGTCTTAAATAAACATACCAAGATCAATTGGTGTAACAGTGTCCTAAATATTATTATTATATATTACTTATACCTACTCCTACATATATACATATCTTGATAAACATTACATAACACTACATATATAATGTTCAGATAAACAATACATAACACTACCTATATACTATCTTAAGATGAGCCTCAATTGTCCCGACACATCTCGTTCAGTGGTTCTGTCGATCTAATTTAACTTACGCCTGTTTCATTGAAGGCGTAATTGGATTAGTTTCATATCTGTGAACTCCTGGAGGTTTTGTTCGGCGAGACAAAAACCTCTTTATGTCGGGAATACGTTATGCAATAAGTGCCTTAAGAAAGGTGGAATGAAGGTTGAACGTTCCTATACGTATAAGCTGGAACTCTATGGTGAAAAATGTGTTTATATGTAGGAA
Source organism: Leucoptera coffeella (assembly GCA_030578115.1). NCBI lineage: Eukaryota > Metazoa > Arthropoda > Insecta > Lepidoptera > Lyonetiidae > Leucoptera > Leucoptera coffeella. The sequence continues at coordinate 224,048 of JAMBLF010000503.1, forward strand.
TTATGTATTTCATAGAAGTTATATTCGACTTTAGTATATAATGAGTGATTATATTCACCAGCTGAGTTGGCTGGTTAATTTTGATGAAATTTAAATACTTTATTGCATATCACATCAAGGTTAAAGGCATTCAAATATGCACAAACTATATGCCTATTATGTTTATGAACGTTTAAATTAATAAATGTCTTGTATTTTATTATTACTAATATATTAAAGACATTTTTCTTACAGACACAAGCAAGTTTTATTTAGATGTATATTCTCCATATATTTACACCTGTCTACATACATTTTCTTCCCATAGAACTATACGTTCAACTATGTCGTTATAACTATCACTGTCATATTTACAGCCAAAAAAGCCACAGTAATCAGCAGCAATAATAATCAATTTCCGCTTCGATATCCGCACATTTGGTGCTAATGGAAAACGTTATGAGAAACTAATACGCACCACTTTTTCCTCTTCATAATATGTTCGTATTAGTAGTAATACCATGGCACAGATATAATACTATCTAGAAACCTAACTTAACTATGGTCACCTTAAGGACCAGTTTTAATGTTTAGTGAAAATATTATTTTATATGTTATCTGTTCCTAAAAGAAAAGGAGTATAGGGATTCTTTCAGTTTATTTATTAAATCACAAAGTTTATAATAACAAACAACAAATTAGATTAACTACAATTGATTTTTATAGCAACATACGCTTAGTATTTTACGTAGGTAGACTTTAGAATGCAAAAAGATTGCGATTGTTCTAAAAAGTGCCTAGAAGTATACTAAAAACTACGAATACTTTCCTGAACTGATAATCTTTTCACAACAACCGTAGTACCTCAAGCCTCTAACTGACCGAACAATGACCATTGAAAAATAAGTATCTACCTACTCGCCTAGCTAAAATTTTTATCATCCTGGCATACCACTTTGCTTATATACATAATACCGGGTAATATTTGATGATGCGTAGTCCAATTTAAATTGCCAATTAAATAAACATCTTTAGTAATTACACGCATGGATTGAGCGACTAATATGACTTGGGAACATCGCAGAGTCGAGTAACAAGGTTACCTTGTTAACGTCCCTATGGGAACGTGTTCGTATTTCCTCAGATTATCAATATGGCTGTCCTGCGGGCTCTTCCTTAATTCATCGTAACTACGATATGAAGCTAAAAGTTATGTGGGAAAAGTTAGTTACCAGGATCTACTTTAATAGACATTCTGACTTTCATTCAGTTTGGATATAAACAGATATTTACATCATCTCATTGGTAAAAATTAATTTCAGAGATAATGTCAGAGATTTTGTCGACATTAAATAAAACAAAAACTATTTCAAAACATACAATACGCAACGGGTGAATCGTACACTAACGACAATTCAATGCCTTATCTTATAATATATAATTTCATTGCTATTTTGACTTATCCATCAAATGTGCATTTTCGACTTACGTGTTTATATACACTTACAGTTATGTATATATAGTTAAAACATAAAAATTTCAATCTGTGAGCGAGTCTTGATAAAAAACGATCACGTTTTACAACTGCCATTGTTTTATCACTCCGTTTTTATACAGTAATTTGCCCAGTGCTTTTATCACAGTCGATGTGGAGAGATAAAGGGGAACGACGTAGTAAAATATACACTCCAACTTAATGGTTTCGTCTACAGATAATATCGCCCGATAGCGTGATCCAATGCGGTAAGCTGCTGATAAATAGCGGAGGCAGGGAACGTGCATAACACTATGATTTATTGACTACAATCAAAGGTACTGAATGTATTGTGTAGTACATGCATTCATTTGCCGTGTGTTATTCCTGAAAGAGCATATAATATCGTACTTACATACATACACCCGTTTCACAGAAAGCACAGAACTGAGCTTGATCGTAACAAACCGCTATCACTTCATTCAATATACATAATTTAGTACAAAGGTAAAGAGACTAAGAACATCCATTATCCAGTACAGATATGAGGGACAAAAAGGTGGAACTGTTCAAGATATAAGGAAGGATATAAGGCTTCAAACTATTACAATATAACTGTCATTCCAGACATGGCTGTGGTTCACGAATTTTGTAACCCTTCCATTAAATGTTTTTATAGAAATAACAATTAGTTGTTATGTATTTTCACCATAAATACTACCACAGACTTCACTTTATAGATATCGTAGCTCGGATAGTAAGAAAAAACAAAATGGAGATTGAAGGAAAAACCAATTTTCCTCATCGCACCCACACCTGCATGCATCTTGTCAATCTGTCATGAACAGACCCACGATCGAGGTCGAGTGTCTATCCTCAAAGTTGAGCCTTTATATGGCATATTTGAAAACGCATATGCATATGCAAACACTAGAGTTGAAGCTGCGTTGGAGGGCAGACTCTCTAAAGATAACTGAAATCTCTCATATAGAAATTAAACATATTTGACAAGAAAATTTAGAGTCCAATATAATATTATTAAGCCACTGGGGTTTTGCACACTCCGAAATGGATTAAAGGACGTTTATGGCTATGTATTAACACTATAACAAACATCACAAGACGCTAAGAAAACAATAACGAAAGTTCACTATATTTTATGAACTTTTACGATTTACTGTAACTTTTATTGTGTATTTTGTATCATGAGGTATCTGCGTAAATATTAGTCCTCTAGAAAAAGACGTTAGACGATTTGAGTAAGGTTAAGGTGATGGACTCACGTATTGTTTAGTAAATTTAATAAAACTCGTTTGTTTAGCACCTTAATAGTGATGATAGTAGTCGTTAAATCCGTTGAATACCTCGAAAGAAATAACGGTCATGGTGCATACTTTTTGGATTTAAGAACATTTTGTAATATGCCATATGCAGGATATATAATAATCAAATTTTCAAACTAAAGCCAAACTATATCAACGAACTAAAAAACTATACAGCATACTGATTACGAGTATTTGATGAAAATCACTGTATTCATTACTGGTGTATATAAACATTATTAAATTGTCAAACCAATTAATTAAGGGCACGTCAATCGAAGGTTCTCTTAAAGTACACCCACGTTAATTAAATTCCAATCAAATACTGCCTTTAACGACTTGACGTAAAAATTAAAAAAGTTATTGCATAAAACGTTACGTAAACATCTTTGCTGATGCTTTTATTTATATTTACTGTGACAGAGTAAATATGGATCATGTTAAAAGGCTATTTATGAACTTAAATGTAACAAACTTAAATTGTTTATAAATCACAGCACATTATCGAAGGTGAAGTTCTATGTGGTTAAGTTAGGTTAGGTGCTAGGTTCTCTAAAAATATCAAGCGTTGAAATATAATTCCTATTTTATTTATCCAATGATTTAATCAATAAGTATCGATCGAATTACTATTCTGTTTTTGTTTACTTTCTTTACTTTACTTCCTGGTAAAGAATTTAGAAGAGTAAACAAACAAAAATCCAAAGGCCCGGTGCAAACTTGCCAAATTGGATTCTAAACAAGGTGTTCCCTGCAACCCTCATAATCCTTTTAACTTACATAAATAATGTATGACTGACCCTTCCTTCAAATAAGGGTCACATCAAAATAGGCTTCGAGTAATCAAAACAGGTGATTTGACTTGTAATTCGATTTCGGGGTATCTTTGACTTGAGAAGCAATTAAGTCGTTGTATGTTTATATTAAGACCTTTGTCCCGTGCTAGTTTGGTACGTAAAATAATGTTAACTAGCTGCCGTTCTTCCCGGAATGTCGTAGAAGACAACTAAGGGAGAGAGTCAGTGGAATAAATTGGGTGACGGGCTAGAAACAATATGATGGCAATATTCTTCCTAAAAGTGACCTAGGATATATTCACTTTGTAAGGAAATAAAAGATGTGAATGTCGTAGATATTATTATTTTTTAAAATATTATAAAATATATTTTATTTGGGACACTATTAGGGGAACTAGCCCCTTGGTAAGTTCATTTAAAACTTGTGTTAATGGTTAAATGCATAATAGTATACATAATCAACAATCAGACTAGAAAGCAGAAGCAAAGCGTAGTCCTTAATTCTGCCTGCACCGGGAATCGAACCCGGGACCTCACGATTAGCGTTCAGATGGTTAACCAATCCACGGAGGTCGTTGATTGTACTTATGTTTAATGTAAAGATGTATAACGACCAAAGCAAAACTACGGTACGTTGCTATTATTCCTTTGAATATCCTCAAAACATAGACATATGATTGGTGGATATCCAACACAGTCACGTAATATACAAAACAGAATTAAAAATATTGTTAAGTTTGACACATACATATTTTTCCCATTCTAATACAACAAATTTGGGTAAATTTCACTAATTAAAATCAAAGCCTCCGAAGGCATTGAATGAGTAATCGACTCGAACTTTTCCAAACAAATAAGGGTTAAGCCTTGACTTGATTTATTACTGGTAAATACCTATCAATAGCACCTGAATTTATTGGAAGATCAGAGCAAAGTTACAATAGTCAATAAATCAGCCTATACCAGTCCACTGCTGGACGTAGGCCTCCTTTAGGGGTATGCCACAAAAGGGTAGTGGTCTGTCAAGCTTGGGACAAATGAGGATCCGTGGTCTCTGCCTACCTCTCTACAGGAAATCAGGCGTGATGTGTATCTATGTAAATATAATGCATATACTCGTAGAAAAAGTAATTATGGAAAATATGGTTAAATTAGTAAGATGATATGAACAGATATTATGATCCATTCAAATAAGAACTCTGCATACCTCATGTAGAGACTTGGTGTTGAGCATATGCATGAAGTAAATAGTCTAAGTCATGATTAACTTTAATCAAAGTGACGGAAATCGAAGTAATTAAAAAATTTTATGACTAACAATATTAAATATGACCCCATATCGTACCATAGAACTATAAGAGCAATAAAACTTTCTAGGTTAAACTAAAACCGCATATTTTATTAAAAATGAGTAATGAAACTTCTAAAGCTGAAAAATATGCAATTTATTGTGTTACCTACCCCTTCTGAAAGGCATAAGCAACACTTTTACATCATGCAATTTTTAGACCTTTATTAAATCAAATATGACATATAAAAACCAATTTAAGACCTTTTATGACAGGTGTGTTATATTAATAAAATAAAAAATCTTATAGCCGCATTAAAAACAACAGTCCTTAAGAGCAAAAGTATCGCTGTATTTATGCATAAGATATTTATTTAATTATTACACTGTCGAAAATTGGGCATAAAGTTGTCAATAATTCGTACTAAAAACTGACTTAGGAAATACGAGTGTTCTCGACTCGTCCAAAGTTCTGCACACCGTAAGGGAAAAGGACATGAATTTATAGTTAATTTATTCAAATTGTTAAAGCTAATATTATAAGTATAAGGATAATATCCTACAACTCTTGATATATCTCGGGTATATGAAGACAGTTCTGTTCTCAAGAACGTATGCCTTAGTTCCTTTTGCAACAAGGACGATGTCATTATCAGTGCATTAAAACTTGGTCTGGCATTGAAGTGCATTATAATCCTGTGCCCACATAAGCCCAGATTCTCCTAAGCTTCTAATGGAAAAGTTGCAATACTCGTATTTGATTGTTCGATATTTATAGGGTAGCAAAATAAAAATAATCGAAATAATCCATCTTTACAAACTAATTTTTTTCCTTTACGAACTATGATGTAAATCTATTCCCAAATACTCGTAAGTAACTACTAGAAACTACTGCTTTTACTACCGTATAGGTATATGAAAGTAAACTACCACAAATTTCACTATAAAACTCATGTCTTCTGTTACTTATCTTGATCAGACTATGCCGTAAAGACATTCATGACTGTGATAAAATCTTCTTATCCAATCACACTTAAGCTTAAGTTATTTGTCGTTTAAATATAATAGTTAATCTCACATAGATCAGTTTCTTTGTGCTTATAGAAATAAAAATCTACACAATACTCATACATAATAAGAAGTCTATAGAAAAGTTACATAAGACCTTGAACCATTAAGGTTTATCAAGAGTAGCAGAATCAAAACCATGGCAATTATCTTGCTTCCCTCTGCTGGATAATACACTTTTGTGTTACACGTACATACCATATTCACATACATGTAAACTTCCCTTCCCTTAGGATCTTTTCGAGTTGGACAGAACATATGTATATTATATCAAGTTTTTTTAGGGAATACTATACGGGTTGTCATAGCAATGAAATAAGATCTTGGTGACAGGTTGATATCCTATAGTGCATCATTAAACTTAAAGCATTAAATTGTTCCTTAATCCTCTTCAACGACATGCCGAGATAAATTTTAATCATCATTAATAAAAAGTTAGCATCTGTGAAATCTAGTATCATAATACAAATACAATAATTGGTATCTGCACCAAAATTCTGGAACATTAATAATAAATTCAAAGAACTTGACTTGAGAAATTTTAATAAACATCTCGGAAAAGTTCGCTATAAATAAGTCAAGAAAATTTCTCATTTTCATTGGAAGATTCCGTTTGCAAATAGGTTGGAATTAAAATTTCCTTGCTCTATTTAACCTTAGTCACAAAAAGGTTACGTGATGAAGAAGGTTTAATTGTCAGTTTCATACTTCAAACTATAACGTGTAAGTAATTGTAAAAAATAATCTACGAACATTGTGAACCTATTTTTGGTTTTAATATGTATCATCATGTTTTTGATTATATTTGCTCTACATGGAATCGATTAAGGGGACGTCTAGTTGTTTTGAATAAAACAGGTGGGATATTGTGGTGCTCATAATAATAATATGTATGTTAATATTTATAATTTGATATATAATAATATATAGGTGAACTATGACTTTGATAAACTCATCAAAGTGAGGAGTGACAACTGTCAGTCACCATGGCAGTTTTTTTAACCTGAAAATTCCACATTTTCTCCCGAAAACCAGTATGTAGTACCTTTACCTGACAAATACTAGGTAAAATACTTCTTAGACGAAATATCTAACTCATTTTAGCTTATTCTTGAAACAACAAAGTTATTGCTGAAATTCACTCGCTACATTTCCCAGTTACTCGTCCGAGCAACTTATTAGAATTAAGGCTAAGTCTTTGAAGAACAGAACTTACTCAGATGTATTGTGGTTACATCGGGACTCTAATGTAATTGCAAATGTTGTGAACATAACGAAGTTTCATATTGAGGACCAGCTGCTTATTATTGTCGAGGATGAAACTTCCTATATGTTTTCTTGATTAAAGAAGAATCCTTATTAGTAAGGAAACTTAAAAACGAACTTAAAAACGAGGTTGGTATTAATTCCTAGTACATGACCGATAAATTTCATTTACTCCTAGGTTTTTAGTTGTTTTCTACCACATTTTAGAAAGAAGAGTAATATACAGACATATAACACACAAAATAATAGACAAAATAAAATCCGAATAATTTTTTGTATGATAAATAATCTGATCAACTAGTTAGATTAGTATCCTAGAAAAATAATACCAATATGTTTAGGTCCTATAATATTTATCATAGTTCCTTTTGCCTTAACATAATTAATATCAAGTTCTACCCAGTGGTGGCAGTGGTTTTCATTGTGAGAATTATCTGATTTCGAAGGACTCAATTGTTGGCATAAGATCTTTTGTTTACTGAAATATAAATGCTGTGATGCGTGAAATTAAGACCACAATAATTAATAAGGCCTGTAAGCGTTTTATCTTCGCTCCGGGAACATTACGAGATATTGAATTTTCGACCCTGTTATACAATGGAATTGTTTAAACAATGATTTTATGTAGAGTACCCGCCACATAAGGTGGCAGTAGCCAAACTTGGAACTAAATTTGACGTTTCCGCCATTGCGTGTTATTTTGTATGAAAGGCAAATTTAGTATTACCAGCGTTGTGTTTTTTGCCCACTCTTTGTAATTTTTATGTTTGTTAAGGGTGATTATAATAAATTGATTTCTGGAGTTTCTTGTTAGTTCTTCTCCAAGGGTCTCCGCTGAACTTCTTCTTCTCAATCGTTACGCTCTTATCAGAGCGGTCGTGGTCTTCATGACGTGGCATCTTGAGCAGCCGAAATGGTTGGTGAACTAACCTCGGTAAAAATATGTAAAGACAATGCTCAGTGCCATGTTTGAAATAGTTTTTTTACATACATACATACACATCACGCCTGATTCCCTGTAGAGGGGTAGGCAGAGATCACGGATCCCCATTTGTCCCGATCCTGACAGACCACTTTCGCTTCATTGACATTCATACATTCTCTAATACACTCTCGGCGGTTATAGGTACTCCTAACGTCACCTTTTTTCAATATAGCGTCTATCTGACAGTTACATATATGTCTTATTAGGCCGGCCCCTACGTAACCGCCCTTCCACTTCACTCATATATATTCCTTTTGTCAATATATAGTTTTTTTAATTTGTACTTAGATCATAAAATAACTTTCAAAGAGAGCTTATGATAGGGCCTATTTTGAATAAAAATATTTTGACTTTTGACTTTGGTATATTAATTTGTTTTATTTGAGTTTATAGCTCTGCAACCAAAGATCGTTACAAATGAAACCTCAATATAATGTATCGAGCCGTATGGCACAGTGAGTGCTAGTTTTGGCGTGTTTACTGGCAACACTGGATTACGCGACTGTGGCGACGCCTCCAACTGCCACCTTATGTGGCGGGTACTCTAAAAGGCGATATCGTTTACCACTTGTCACATTATGTAGTGATTATTTTGTTAGAAATTGGGTTAATCATTGACTACGGTCGTGATAAAAATGCAGGGCTCTGACTACCCCCAAGGCACAGTGGTCTTTACGGTTATTGTTTGCTTATATATTGAGTCTAATTCTATAGAAGAATCCAACTGAAATTTAATAATATTTGCATTTTAATACAATAACGCCGAAATCTATCTTTAATTTTTCAAATATTAAATTCTAATTCTAAGTATTAAATTCGAATTTCTATATTTATAGAATAAATAAACTTTGTAGAGTAAAATGCTGTCACCATTCAGCCAAAATAGTTTTTTCTTACAAACATATTTTATCTATGGCAGCGAAAATTTATGTTTTGTCAGTCCCGAGTGACATTTAAGATCAAAATTTTAGTTAAAACAAAATATTTTCTTTTTATTATGTAACGATACTAAATTCTTTGTCCATTATAAGCGTTTCATGTAATTGTTAATTTGGTTCCTTAAAGTTATTGTCCGCCAACACATTCTTAAAATATTTGAGTAGAAGGAGAATGTAAGTATCATTTTCAAGTATGACTATTCATTTCTATCACATTAGAGTAGTAAAAATACAAAAGCTTTTGTTGGCATACTTCGCTCTCTTTTTTGATACATAATGATAGAAGAAGGTAAAGAAATTGGTGACGTTTTCTAAACACTGTCTTGACTATGACAGATCTATCAAGCCCTTTCAGTAACCATAAACAAATAGAATCTCATACCATTAATCTATGATTATCAAGTATCAAACATCACAAGTCACCTGTGTAGTTATTTGATGTCATAGATAAACAAAATAACACAGTTTCCATCTCTGGAATTGCAAGGTAGGAATTGCCCCCTTGAACCCACATGTTCACCATATAATACTCAAGTGGTAAGCTGTGGTTTCCCAGCACTGACTATTACCTTTTTCGAGGGTTAGCTAAATTTGCTTACGACGCTTTCCCTCACTGTAGTTGTCTCACGGTAGTTGGAAACCTTCATTTCCATTGCTACATGCTCCCCGATTTGAACCACCGATTTGAAATGATTGATATAGTCAAGCCGCCAAGGAATGAACTACGTCTTATCGAGGGATCCCAAGGGGTGCACAAATATCATAATTTTTATTTTATGTAATACATTTACATTAATTTTAATTTTACGCCCATTTCCCTACCGAGTTATGGTCAAAAATGTTTGGTCCACATTACCTTCGTTTCATCCCTCCATACCTTTACACATACTCAGCGGTTTTAGGTATTTCATTACGTCACACTTTGTCATTAGGTCATTCGTTGGTAATGTTATGTATTTTATGTAATACTAGCGACCCGCTCCGGCTTCGCACAGGAATAAAATATATAGCCTACTCAACTATTTAATGGATGTTATTATACATATAAACCTTCCTTTTAAATCACTCTATCTATTAAAAAAACCGCATCAAATTCCGTTGCGTAGTTTCAAAGATTTAAGCATACAAAGGGACATAGGGACAGAGAAAGCGACTTTGTTTTACACTATGTAGTGATTGATACTGATTGTTGATTGCTGATTCCAGGTGTTGCGGATGTTGTAACTGCTGCAATTGCGGCTGTTGTGGCTATTGCCCGTGGGGCTGTTGCCCCGGATGTTGCTGTCCTCTTTGCTGTAGCTGCCCCTGTTGTTGCTGTGGCTTTTACCCCTTTATCAACATATACACGTGTTGTACGAGAATTCTGTGCTGATTTGTAGTTAGGCGTTGAACTGAAATTGTTAGTGACTGATCGTGAATGACGTGGTGCTAATTATTGGGTGTTGGACGAAAATTATTAGTGATAGAGACATAAATATAAACGTTTTGTGCAAGGATACTTAATGTTAGGTATGGACCTAAAAGTATAAAAGTGAAAGATGCAAAAATACGTGTACAAATATTGTGCTCAATGTTGAACTAAAATTGTTAAAGTGATTTATTAAAAAATATATACGTGTGGTACAGAAATATTGTACTGAACATTGTTATGTTGGGTGTTAAAAATTATTAAAGTGATTGAGTCAAAAAGTGTTTCAAAAAATATTGTGTTGAACATGGTAAGGTAAGGTGTTGAACTAAAATTTTTAAAGTGATCGTTGCAAAAAAAACGTGTTGGACAAAATTGAAATTGTGATGAAAATTGTAATGTTAGGTGATTAATAAAAATTGTTAAAGTGATTAATCAAAAAATATACATGTAGTACAAGAATATTGTACTGAATTTTATTGTTAGGTGTTGAACCTAAATTGTTAAAGTGATTTATTCAAAAGTACAAAGCTACAGAATATTGTTAATTTTAGGTATATAGTCCAAATTGTAAACGTAATTGTTTCAAAAGAGACTACATGATTTTGTACCAGAATATTATGCAAATGTTCGGTGTCTAGTCAAAATTGTAAATGTAATTGTACCTTAAAGGTCTACAATATATTGTACCAGAATATTGTGTAACAACAGGTGTGTAGTCGATTGTAAACATAATTGTTTCAAAAAGGACTACGCCATATTGAACCAAAATATCGATATTGTAAATGTAGCTAGATCAAAAAGGACTGCTTACGCAATATTGAACTAGAAGTTATGCAATTGACAGGTGTATCGTCGAGTTTGTAAATGTAATATTAAAAAAATTTACACCATATTTATTGTACACGAATATTGTACAAATGTCCGGTGTATAATTGATATTGTAAACGTATTTTTTTCTTAAAGGACTACACCATATTATGATGATGTCAGGTGTATAGTAGAGATGGAAAATGTAATTGTTTCAAAATAGACTGCACCATATTGTATACGAAATTTGTGCTAATGTTAGGTGTCTCAAAATTGTAATGTAATTGTCCTAAAAGGACTGCATTTATGTGGCGCATTAATTATAAGTCTCACTTGGGGATTCGGTTGTTTTATTGATTGATAGAAGTACTTATTTTGCTAATAGACTTATTATAAGAATATATTGCATCCAGCTTCCCTACACCGCCTGTATGAAAGCCGATTTGATATATGTCATAAGCGCCATATCACATAAAAAATGACATCTATAAATACCACAGTCTGTATGAAACCCTTTAAGTCATAATATGTCATTAACACCATAAATCACAAAGAATGACAACTATAAATTCCAACACAATAAAATTGCATAGTAAAAAATAATCTTAGCTAGATTAGCCAACAGAACAGAACATCTTAACCTGTCCCAGAACAGAGAAGAGTCACATCCCCAGATGATCAAACAAGGGAAGTGAGGCGAAGTTGTTTATTTCACAATATTGGAGGTAAAGCGAAGTTGTTTATTCAATACACACCTGGTAAGTTATGACTCGGGCAGCAGCGTGAGGTGCGGCTCACTGCCAGCGTCAACTGCGCGACATCGCAGTGGGAACGTGTTAGGCCAGGCACGAGAATCGCACCCTCACAGATTCACTTCACTTCACTGCACCGCCACTCGTATGACACGCACATCACTTCACCGCTTCACCTGGAATGGAATGGGTATATTATTGAGGGAATAAGTCATGTTTCGTTTTGTTGTTTATGAATATATGTATATGTACATGTCATTTTACACTTTCTCCAAGGAAAAAACCTGGGTTAAAAAGGGTGATATTTGTGTACTCTGTTCTACTCTAATTTTCGTGTAACTTTGGTGTTCCAAAGGGAAATATCTCAAAAATATTTATAGGGTATTTGTCCACTGTTATTTGTTATAACTATAACAAATCGAGAAGAAACTTGGATTGTAGTTCTAAGTTTAGGATAAGCATGGATATATATTTATTAAAAACAATATTTCCAAATAAAATTGTTTACTAATAGCAAAAGTAATAATTAAATGTTCGAGAATTTTATCCAATCACAGCCCTGCTAGTTCATTATTTATTCATAGTTTTATTGCGATTGCAAATCAACGCCAAAACCAATTTTCACGTTGGAAAAATAATTGGTATTAAACGCATTTCACAAATTTACAATTGTTTATTACTTTCATTTACATATATTTGACGCTCTAAAATGGCCGTTCCAATCTAATAGGCCTGTTTAACAGTTGAAATTGAGATGAATTCGATTAATTTTGGTTATCATTTTTATGCACGAACATAAAATATGTAAATATTTGAATGCATATTAATAAATAAACAAGAATTTCAACAAATCAATATTCAATACCATCATATCCTTTTTCCTATAGATCCTATTATGAAGAACTAAGTAAAGTCATTAAATTCGTCCCACATTATCATAGAACTAAAAGCTTTTTCGTTACAATAATCAATACAGGAATTCTCAGCAAATATAAACAAACTCAAAATATCACATAAAAACGAACGTAAAAATAACTATACATCCATTTCATCGTTTCATCTAGTTATCAAAGCCACGTAAAACTAAGCCGTAGCCTTCGAAGTGTGAGTGTAGCGTAGGTTTATGATTATCACACCTGACCCTAATAAACAACCTTTCATGATGCTAAAAGATATCGTGGCATCATTAGAATAGCCCAGGCTATTGTAATAAATGATTAAGCGTTACGACCGAGCAGTTTCAGAGCATTATTGATCTTATATTAGCCTTTTAATGAGGGTACACTGTTCGTTGCTGTTTGATTTAATTTTCAGGAAAATAAATGGTTCTTTACATGTTTTCGTGGTTGTGAAATTCCTCGTGATGTGTTGAAAACTACCAGTATATTTATTATGTCAAATTGATTCATGATTTACTTGTCTTTGATAGAGGTGTCTGTTTACGTATATAGTTTTAGACAGTCTGATCTTCAACTTCAGGTGGATATAGCCACATTGACATCTAGGTGCTCATTAGGTGCTAAAAAAAGCTTTCATTACGAACAACCGTTACAATTTAATATTCTCTTTTTAGGACACTAAAAAGAAGCATGCTTTTGTATCCCATATAAACCTTAATATCCCATTTAAATATGCCATAAACAACACCATAGCTGCCATAGACATACGTAAAATCCCAGTAGAGATCCCGCCACATAAGGTGGCAGTAGCCAAACTTGGAACTAAATTTGACGTTACCGCCATTGCGTGTTATTTTGTATGAAAGGTAAATTTAGTATTACCAGCGTTGTGTTTTTTGCCCACTCTTTGTAATTTTTATGTTTGTTAAGGGTGATTATAATAAATTGATTTCTGGAGTTTCTTGTTAGTTCTTCTCCAAGCTAGGGTCTCCGCTGATCTAACCTCGGTAAAAAATATGTAAAGACAATGCTCAGTGCCATGTTTGAAATAATAGTTTTAAGAGATTCGCGATTTATACTCATGATATAAGATATAAGGGTGAGTATAAGATTGATTGCAGCTGTGGAAAATCCTACGTCGAACACACTAAACGGTCTATTGCGGACAGAGTGAAGGAACATATAATATATGTAATATATAATAAGAAGGATAAGTCCCGTTAATTATTAATCATGTTTGAAATAGTTTAATAAACATATTTTGACTTTGATATATTAATTTGTTTTATTTGAGTTTATAGCTCTGCAACCAAAGACCGTTACAAATGAAACCTATAATGTATCGAGCCGTATGGCACAGTGAGTGCTAGTTTTGGCGTGTTTACTGGTAACACTGAATTACGCGACTGTGGCGACGCCTCCAACTGCCACCTTATGTGGCGGGATCTCTATACAAAATTATTATGTTTCTTCTGAAGACCAGAAGAAAAGACAATAAATCGGTAAATATAAATTCAACATGTGATAAACCTTCAAGACACATGTTGCATCGACGATGTCCCACAACATGGAGCATCACAGGACAGTATTTATTAGGGTCACCGCGATAACGACGTTTGTTAGCGAACTAGGGTGTAGTGTGTCTATATAAATGAGGATGGATAACTCATTTAGCGGCCCTTTGGATAGAATAATAATAGTTTGCTAATTATTTATCTGTCTATGTATGCGTATATGTGTGCTAGAATATAGTAAGTAAAGAGAAAGTTTATTGTTGTATAAATAAAATTTTATTGTTAAATAACAAAGTGATATAGTTTTGAACGCTTCACTTACATTTAAAATCTTCCAATTACAAGTTTGTTCATAAGAAAATTATCCAAGGATTTCATTTTACTTTATTTATTAGCAAAATGTCAAATATAACCTTTTAGAAGCGATCTTTGACAACATCGTATTTTTAATCACAATAGATTATTTCCCCTTTGATAAAGAATAAACGCTCATTTGAAATTCAAAATTAATAACTTCTTATTTATTAATTCTAAAGAATATTAAATTCTCATCATACCTTTTCTTTTAGTAACAAAGACCCCTGAAAGGTTAACTAACCTATATTTTCGTATAAGCACACGGAAGTTGCGAAGGAAAATAACCTTTCTCATTATTTTTTTTATCTCATGTTTGTTTTGTTTTAACTTTGCAAACATTTGCCTTTGACGTTTCCTGAATGAAAGTACCAAGTAGAAAGATACTTTAAATATTATTTTTTTCAATTAAAAATTAAAAATATTACTGTATGTTAAAATATTATTGTAGGTTCTGATTATGGTATCAAAGATATAAATCACCATTTGTAGTAATTATAAAGAACATAGGTAGTAAATTTCATGTATAAATATTTCGTATTATTAATATTTTATTTCCCGTTTACTATTTCAGCGGATGAAACAGATATAAAATATTTATTGCCATATGAACATACGAGAACAATGTTATTCCGAAGGCCTTTAAAATGTTGTGTTCTCACAGTTGTGTGAATACATCATAAAATACCGAACTTTCATGTACTTTCGTGAAAACATTGTTGTGAACTGGTTTCTAACGTTGAAGTTATGATTATTGAATTTTTAATACGCTTATACTCAGTAGTTATATCGTATTGCAAATGATGACAGGATGTTACCACTACATTTGAAATAGTGTTGCTTAAGGTAAATATAAAGATTATGCGATCACTATCGTTAAAATAGTTTTTTGGAGAGATACACTTTGTAGATACACAAAGAATGCCAAATCATTGCATTTTATTCATTTTTGACATCACGTTTCATACAGACCTTTACAGCTTAAGACATACACAAACGATATTTTAAAAGAAAAATTGAAACATGCAAGTTTATTTCTCAAAACAACCGGGTTCGATTCCCGAACTAGATACACTTTTGTTTTTCTAATAAAGTATGAATTCAGTTTTTATTTTTATCAAAATCGGTGACTTGGTTCCTAAAAACAAATCTTCGTATGTCTTATAGTTTCAAACTTTCCCATACTGACCGATCTGAATGCGCCACCCTATACTTATAAGATTAGTAGATTGTTTATCAATGTAGGAATTTATTATAAATGTCATTCTGCATTTACATACAGCGTGAGTAAGCATAACAGAGTATTCATATCTGAAATAATTAGACGCTCGTATATTTTTTGGCAGACAACAAAATGTTAATGGCATGAACGTAGCTGTACGCAACAGATAATACATATTCCCACCTGGCCGTTTAAAAAACCTCCGTGTTTATGTCAGTAAGTAAAAGTACACATGATTTACCTCTCTTTTATATAACAAGCAGAAAATTTTTGTAGATTATATTCTAATCGAAATAGGGTGACTTTAAAAGTACCTATAACCGCCGAGTGTGTATGAGGAGGTGTATGAGTGTCAATGAAGAGAAAATGGTTTGTCACAATCGGGCCAAATGGGGATCCATGATCTTTGCTTACCCCTCTACAAGGAATCAGGCGTGATGTGTATGTATGTGTGTATATTCTAATCCTATTCAGTTACTTAATTATAATTCGTGTTGCATTATAATAACGACAAGATCCACTCTTATATTAAACGAACATATATACCACCGCAATAAAATATCAGAACTAATTTATGTTAGCTTAGTTATACTTTCTCTTTTCAAAAGCTAAGGGAACATTAAGATTTGCGAAGTAAGCGCGATTTTGAAAGCTTTTCTGCCCTAAAACTTTTATTCCTTAGAAGTCGATTTCGGGCACGAGTGCACATTATCCCAAATTGCTCCAAATTATCTCTGTGCTGGCTGACAACAGGTAAACAATATTCTTTGTCAAAATATAACCGCGCAAACCCGGGCTGTAAAAAAACGCTAACTAGCTGCCGATCTTCTTGTTGTACGAAGTGACTTATAGACTAGGTTAATGAGCTGCCATTTTTCTTGACATACCTTTGCGGATTGATTTGCAATTGCGGATATGGAAACCTCTGACTACCCCGGAAGTGTTAATGGTCGTGAACGCGTCTGTTTTTGTCTTAGTAAGAGGCGACTAAGAAACCAGGGGTTAATGGAATTTATAGAACTATGGGATACCTGTAACCTCTGTTCTATTTAGCATTACAACCCAATTTTTATGTTAAAAAGTAACCTAGGAATTATTACCGACTTTCCAAGTTTTTTTCCTCAAGAAATTACATTATTTTTATTTTATTTCGTTTATTAGGCGTGTAAAACGCGTTACAGACATCTTAAGATTAAATTAAATGAACGGACTATTATATTATTAAAGGGCGTGAATGTATAAGTATATTCTTTGTGAAAAATTAGTTTACTGGTCACGTTTGTTACGGGCACTATTTGACCGATACCCAAGTGAAAAGCGAGTGTTTTATTGAGACGTTTATTGATGTGGTACATTTGTTTAGTGGGGATTCCTCGTTCGTGACTCACGATTTTAATTTAGCCAAGAACGAATTCAGGAAAATTAGGGTATCAAATTTATCTTGATTTATTCGACTAAATAGATTAACTGAGCTAATGAATCTTGATTTAAGGAAGAGCTTGAGTGGTAGTGAAGGAGAATGTAAACATGTTGATTTTCGAAGAAAACATCGTTTAAGAAATTTAATAACCCAAATTTTCCTGAATTTGTGATAAGTTAACCAGTAATTCATGACTTCCGTGGCGCGATTGGTTAACCACCTGAGCGCTAGTCGTGAGGTTCCCGGTGCAGGCTAAGTTAAGAACTACGCTTTTTTTCTGCTTCCCAGTCTGGTCATTGATTATATTTGTATTTATTATGTATGTATTTATTCATCTATAATAAGTATAAATTTCTTAAATATTCGTTGACTGCCTATAATATAATATATTAATAATATATTATTAATGGTACTGCCATTAACACAAGTCTTAAAAATTTACTTAGCATAGAACTAGTTCAATGGGTGTAATAATATCAAAATATTATTATTATTTGTTAAGAATATTATTATCATAATCGTAGGTCAGTATTTTTCATTTTCTTTGCGAAGATTTTTAAGGATTTACATTTCATATATTTCCAATTCATGTGTTTATTTATTAATACAAAACTAATACAACTTCAGAAATGCCGCCGGCCGCGGCCTGAGCCGACGGTACGCAAAAACAAACCTGCTATATATAGAAGAATATTTTCAAAAATATAAATACATTATCGTTTTAAAATTAAATCAAATAATTATCAATAAAAAAATCCTCTATATTTGTAATAACATTTGCCGTCAATATGAATTACTTATTTAAAAAAAATTACAGTGGTTTGGCGACAGAATAAAAATTAAGAAATACAAAGAAAAACTCTTGACAGCTATTTTCCACCAATATCCGATAAGTGACTTTCAAATTTGAATAATCCTTAATATCCACAAACTTTTTGGAAGCGCTAGAAACTTTTTTAATAACACTCACCTTTTTTTTTCACTTCGAACAAATCCTCCTTTCATCCAAGCACAAGAAATCACAGACACAAAAGAGCACAGATTAAAAATCACTGGCACAAAACACACACGAAGAAGAAAAATAAATTCGGATTCTTTATTTAAAAAGCGCGCGCTGTGTTGTCGGCTGCGGCTGGGGCGGCCTACTGGCAACAGGTCGCGGTGTATACTGGAAGGAGCTGGCATCGTCCGGGCAGGCTTCCCGCGCTCGCGCCAAAAATACTCGCTAAGGACACTGTTTTCCAATAGGATCGAACCTCTTTGTTAAAGCAAATAGAGGCTTTTTACCAAGAAGGTGATCTATTCAATATTTGATAGCTAATGAGGCATAGAATGTCGACTAGCGGCTCAGATTGAAAGGAGAGCTTTGTGTTTGAAAATGGAATACGTGTCTCCGTGTTTTTTCATGCTGCAGTGCGGGGCAGTATTGCTAAAAATGTTACTACATTCCTTTCTCTCAATGGCTAATGAAAAAAACTATGAACGAGTGTACATTTTACTCATAATTATTAAAAATATTGTAGTTCTATGTTACATACCAAACATTCATCCGCATAACTACCCTTGTTCTTGATTGGGTATACAGATGATTTCATATCCATTTTTTAAATCACATAATAAGAATTTTATGATTTCATCGAATAAAGATTACATCACCAAATATTTATGTATTTAATATTTAATTTAAGATATATGATCTTAAATAAAATACATTACTTAAACTATTTTCCACTCATAACTCTACCACTATTAGACAGTTTAGACCACCGCAGATGTGATGCAATAAAGATATTTCCTTAACCTAAAAAGCGATAAAATCATGCAAATCGAAGGCCAGTGATTCGACAGAATCGGATTTTCGTGAGCGATAAACTAATGTTACACTTTGGCGTGCATTTGGCGTTGCCTCCCGCTTCTAATAGTGTTTGATTGATGCATACAAAACACGAACTTGCAATTTGGAAAGTTTAATCAAAATATCGTACATTTTAGACACGTATTTTCTCGGAAGGGAGATGTTTGTTCTATGTATGTAGCGTTTGATGTGTTTATTAGAGGTGATAATGAAATGATCGACAATATAATTGCTCTATAGTGCCATATAAAACTGAAATAACATTTACAGTGCTTGGTAGTAACATAAAATGAATACATTCATGACTATTCCTTCAGATCATCATAGAAGTTAGATGTTTAATAGTAAATCTCCCCTATTTATAATTAAATAAAATCTCTCTTTCTCAAGGCAAAAAACTGGTTTCGTTATGTAGTCTGCTAGGGAAATTCTTAGTTACAATTTTCCACTATTGACCATAATATCTAGAAATTTTTAATAAGATATATATTTTTTAAATAAGTTTTGTTTTTTTCTAACGAAAAACTTTTTTTTTATTTGTTACATATGCCTATATGTTCAAGAACATTAGTATACTTTTAAAAAGAAGTTTTCTCAGAGTATTCCTTTCATACTAGCAATGCTATTATTCCAAATCTAATAACAGAATACCTTGTAGAGCACTTTGTTCCAGGTAAACAAAGATGCTTCAAAAACCTTCCCCCAGAACGTTTTCTTAACCAATACGCAGCGCTAGAATAAACTAACATAATGCTTTGTTTCTTAAAGTAAAATTACGTAATCTTCTTCTGATATAATTTAATAAAAAGCCATTTGAAGGCCTTACTTCTATTGAATTTCGAACTAAATATTGACAACGAATATAGAAACAATCAGATTTCCTTTTTAACGTGTTATAAATTTATCAAATTGCCTGTCTTCCCATCCATCCACCCATCTCAGTAAAATTTGGTCATTATCTTAATATTCTCATAATATTTACCAAAATTGATGAATACCAACAAAGTTTACACTGTCAAACTACGACATAAATTACTTGGAAACGAATACGTATGCAATTGGAAGTTCCATCATTTCTAGACATGTAGACTTCTGCAAAAGTACTCTCGCAAAGAAACTTCCACTCACCGCTCCACTCTGAATAACAATACCTCAGTGAAAGCAACAAGTAAGTGGGCACGGATTCGAGTTTTGTGCTGAAAGAGAACTAGTGAAACAAATCACTTTTTTCCTCAAGAGGCTTAGGCTTGGCGACTCCGTCTTAGAGGCTTAATAGGATTGCCACGGAGCTCTCGCATTATTCTTTGGGCGAAAGTTTTTCGTATTATTTAACATAACATAAGCAATGTAACCGCGGGTTTTGTAAAGTAGAGGCTGGAGTTAATATTATCACGACTGAAGACTCAGGACAATCAGAGACTATTTATTGGTAACTAAGTAGTCTACCATGTCGGATTGCGTTCGTTTTTTATTACACAAGGAGGTATAGAAAACTTTATTTTGAATTATAAAAGATAACACTTATTACTAATAAAGCTTTGGAATAGATAGTGTTGTTTAATTTATTGTTAGCTCAAGAAATTCAACAGCAAACTTTATTTTCCCTCATCAATTAACTCTTAAACTTTAAAATCTCTCTAAAAACTAAAGTAATGGTAGGGTTAATATACGTTCACTTTGTTCGTTTTGTGTTTCAAATGTATAACTTTAGTAGTTGGACTAATCAAGGCATGGTTTGTTGCATTCAAAACCAAGATCAGACTAAAATCCATTTCATACGAATAATAGTTTTCCATAACATTGAGTATCAGAACGGCGGTAAATATTTTAATTCGCTTCTGTTATGGTTGCGTAGCTTTAAGTTGTAAATCTTGAAATGGCTTATTCTGCTAAAAGTTACCATTTTATTGCATAGAACTTTCATTATATTCCCCTCAACATTATTATTATTTATTATTGCCATGTTAATCGTTATAGAAAGATCGATCAGTTGAGAAATGAAATATTTAACGTATGTTTTATTCCGTTTGGTAAACTAACTGGTGAATACCATAAGCCCAATACTATTTAAAATTTAATTTAGTTCGCTCTTCCATTAAGTTATAATTAGAATTCCAAGAATTATTCAGCTTTGTGATAAGAAAATTAATTATCACTGGCCTACTATATAGTACATACCTTTCTTACTGAACCTATTAACCTTAAGTACGAATGAATCGTTCGATCATTCTTCATTCAATACCCCTATAACTGCTTCGCGTAACCATAAACAATCCAGAATAGGGCCATTCAGTGGCAAGGTGGTAAGCCAGCTATCGTGCAGGCATCAGACGGAAATTGCAGGCCGGGCGGGGCTGATTCTAATCAGTGCGTCGTCGCGTGCCACAAATAGTATACCGCCATCTATCAGATAGTTAGAACAATAGCTGTAACAAATAAACCTTGACCCTTTAGATAAGTTCTTAAAATACATTCAACGTAAAATTGTCTTGAGATAGTCTATGACGTAATTAGGTAACTAGCTGTCTTTCTTTCTGGAATGTTATTGTAACTTGGGAATTCGAGGCAGTAGAATCTATGATGGGCTAACGACTAGTTGACAATGCTGACTAGTTATCGTTTTTATCCAACATGTCTTGAGAGGCCTAAGGTCAGTGAAGGATAGAAGTAATAGATACAGTGAGTTTAATAGCTATCAACTTGACACCAATATGCTATGTCCATGCCATTAAAACCTCGTCAAATATACCTACTAATGGTATGCAAGACACCTATGTGTGTCCGTATGCCAATGTATTTATGCTGAGTATTTTATACAGACTAGAGATACGAATTGTTGTAATTAACGGATCATTTATTTAATCATTAGCCAACATACAAGCTAGCAAACTATAAAAAATCGTTATAATAATATGTATACTACAAATGACTACCAAAATCCGTAGCAATCTACAAAATTTATAAAACGAGATATCTTCTTTAAATTAACAGATAACGACTACCGCTATTTAATCATAATTAAATTTAACACAAACATATCCTCAGTTAAATAAGTGTGTAAAATTAACAAAGATTTGTTTCATTTTGATAAGGATCAAGAAATTGATAAGGGTTAACCCGGGTTACCTGATTACCGTATTAACACCATCATAAATTCTAATATCCCTTGACAGTCTGAAATAACAGATCAGACAACAAGAATATCTGATACCATATACCATACCTTAATAATAACGTTTATTCAGAGCTACATAAACATATAATTATGCCTGTGGGTATGTAATAGTCGCTTCAAAAAGATTTTGACTCAGTAGTTTGGCGACAAACGCAACGCTGATCTTATGTCAAAACTTCTTTAAAATCACACTAATAAGACGAGCCTATAATAATAAAAAAGCACTCTTATTTCGGCTAATTATTATTTTATATTCTGACTTATATGTGAGGACCATCTTTAAGGATTATTTAAATAATTAACATATTTATAAGTTCTTAATGTGTTCCTGAAGTTAATTGTGTACCTTAAGCGTTTCCCAATACCGCAAACATACAAAATTGGAATCAACAGCTAGCGGAAGGCGTTTCAGGACGTTTATTGGTCGTGTCAATCACATTATGCTCATTGGTGAAGCGAACCGTCGAAGCCTCAGCTCCTGACCTAGTTACCTCCTCGACTGTGCGTGACTTCTCGCCAGGGATAAATTCATCGAGATAAGCGAATAAAATAACGTTCATTAAAGTGTTATTATATGTTCGTTAAGGCGATCGCTTTGTTGATGAAACTTGGGAAGATATGAAGAATTTTTTTATTGCTTTTCTTTAATAGTAATTGCTTTTTGGGTAGTTTTCTAGGTAGTACAGTTAAAATTATTAAAGGCAAGTCCCATGGATTCGCAAAAGTATCTCTAAGTGTATTATTTAGCAATTACTAAATTCACTACCTCTATCATATTCTTGAATATAAATAGTATTGTAAATAATGAGAACTAACGAAGACAATAGATAAATAATTTGAATTATGCATTCAAACGCAAAATATTGTCTCATTGTAATTAATATTTTCATTTTATCCGATTTAAAATAATAATACAATAACTCTATGAAATTATTCTTCAAAATATTCATTACTTATTCAATCGTAAGCAGATTTGTAGCACGTATCTGCTGTACGGGTATTATGTTAATTGTGTACGCAACAGAATTCTATCATTTATTTCCCATGTAACATTCCATATAAGCATACACTCATCGTAATCTCCTTATCAGACCACTTCGCGAGTAAGCCTCTTCACATGAAGAGCTTAAGGGGCATCAATTGTTTTGCTATCTTCAATAATCATCTCAGGATGTTGTTGTGTACTATGCGCAGTTTCAGTCTTCGATATTATAGGGTAATGCCGATGGTTTGTTCAAATGTGTAGATATAAAATAATTGATAAATTGATCTAATTGAATAATATATTAATAAACAAAACAGGAATCAGGTGTTACTCGTATTTATTAAATAAATTAAAACACTTAAAACTGTCTTATCTATAAGTATTGATTTCCCCAAATTTTTAAGTTTTTAATCAGTTGTGTACCAATATTCAATATTACGATGGGAAATGAAATAAAAGGTTCATACACCTCAACTTATCTAATAAAAAAAAACATTGACTAAAAAATCAGTAAAATTAAGAAAAATAATTTAACCAAGATCTTTTGTTGAAGGATTTAAGTGCTAATGTTGCCTTCGAACACGAATATATGTTTTCTGGGGCTCTATCCTTTCGAAAAGTTCAAAGAAACACAAGCTATTAAGAAACTAACGCCAACCAAGTAGAAACAGAAATTAACATAAACACTGCATGTATTTTGCTATCAAGTCTTTTAAATTAAGTCTCGTTATCGCGTGTCTAAGTGGTCATAAATTTGTTTTTATGAGGTCTCTTAAACTAAAAGGCAAATAGCCGATAGCACCAACGCTACGATAAGATTCATTTGTTTACAGTCCATCAGTATTCCGTCTGAAAACAAATAAACTTCTGTTTTCAAATACAAAGTGTTTTAGAAACCTAAGTATTAGATATATGAATACATAAAAATAAAAGACAGTGACTTTAAATAATATTATGACAGTCAGATAGACGCTAAATTGAAAAAGGATGACGTTAGGACTACCTGTAACTACCGAGAGTGTATGAGAAGATGTATGAGTGTCAATGAAGTGAAAGTGGTCTGGCTGGATCGGGACAAACGGGGATCCGTGATCTCTGCCTACCGCCCTACAGTGAATCAGGCGTGATGTGTGTGTATATATGACTTTAAATACACGTTCTCTAATGTTTAAACTGTTGTGATATATTATTATAATCATGTGCATTTAAACGTCAAAGGGTAGGTAACTCAACACTCTCAGAAAAACCCGGAGCAGATTTTTCTTACAATAGATAGATTTAATTTCATTGAGCACTGCCTATCTGGTAAACACGTAGGTTCGAGACGGCCATAGAATTACTACCTTCGCAATTGCTGAGATGGATATCTGTCCCACTGACTACCCCGCAAGGGTTAGTGGTCGTGACGCGTTTGTCCTTTTGTCTTTCTATTTTAATTTCATAGATTTCACTTTGAACAGTATGTAAGTTATAGTAATTAATAAGTTCAACGAGATTATTAAATGTATTCTGAATGGTTGAAATGTACCTTTAGGGAGGTAGGTTATCTTTATTTTTAGATACTTGTGCTAAAATTGCTAGTTTTAAATAAATATCCGTATAGAGATTATATAAATAGAAAATAAATACACAGGCCCAAAGAGAAGTATCATTTTCCTCAACACTGGGATAATCCGGCTTCAGCCTAAGCTCCGACGGGGTATCGATCCGGGAGCTTTAGTTCGTAAGGATAGATTTGGACAAACAAACCATCAATTCAAAGAGTAAGTTACCTAAAAAGAATGTTTATTTATCAATTTAGTGTTAAATTTAATACACAACCACCGTTTAAAGTGGCTGTATCTTGGAGTAAAATAAATTATACACTTACATACAGATATTTATAAATTTATATCTAAAATGTAATGAAGTAATACTAAATTACTATTTGGTAAAACTGGCCAATAACCCAAACATTATTGCCTAGAAAAATAGATGATTGTTAATCAGGAATCTTGTTTTTTCGGAGGCTGCGGTACAGAGAGTTTTTGGGAGGCTGTGGCGGCTGCATCTTTCATCTGACTAGTGGTGCCATCTTTGTTTACTTATCTCTAATTGATAGCGGAATATTTTCATGAATTTCAGGGTTTATTTTCTTGTATCAGAGTGTTTAAAATGTTTTATACAAAGCTGTAATGAATGCAATATTAGTAAAAATTATGGTCTTATTACGTACCAATTATTTCGTATTATATTAGTACACTAATCACTTCAGAAACGTAGTTAATTAGTTATATTACTTGCAGTTAACAAACAACATGTTGAAAGGGGTTTCTTATATTATATCTATATAAAAGATAACATGGACTGCGTTCATTGAAATCAAATTTCAACATAAGCACATGTCATTTTATATTTATTATTTAGTTAGGAATATACTATGTTAAATTCAGTATCATTCTCACTCGTATTATAAGTATGTATTGTATATTGTAAGTATTATGTTATTGCAATAATCTATTTAGTCACTCATTTATGCAAGGTAGTATTCACTCGTAACCAATAAGAAAAGGACGTTAAACTACGGACTACGAACATTCGTAACTCGTAGTATGAAAAACAAATGTATGATTTAAAAAGAGTTTAATAGGCTATAATAAAAACATATTGTCAACCAGTAAAGTAATATAAGTAATATTCTTATTGCTTGTCCTTTTATAGGTAAAATTACGTCTCAATAAGAGTTTAAGATCATTAGTGTAAGAAAAGGAGAACTTGTTATTTGACTCTGTTGAATCACGTACGGTTCAAAAGAAAACTCTAGTATACAAACTGGAGATATAAAAGCAAGTTTTTTTTTCTACTATTAAATATTAAAACTGTACATTATATAACAGTTTTAATTGTCATAGCATTAACCTTATATAGCTTAACTAGTACTATATAAAATATTTCTTACATATTAACCCTGGAATAAAAATTCGAAAACTGTGAAAAAGCTCTCCGTAAAAGAAGATTGGCAAAAATTTGATAGTTTATATGAAAGTTCCTTATAAGTATTAAGGCTCTGAGGGAGTACATGCGAATTCGCAAATAGAGCCTGACGTGTTTCAGGCAAATACTCACGCCATCTCTGGACACGAGACCAGATCCTTTTTCACAACACAGGCCCCTGAAATTTTCAGGAAACGTCAGGATAAATAGATTAGATTAACAAGATGAAGAGAAATATACCATGTTTGAATGCTTTTCTAAACATTTAAATTTCATGTCTAAAATATCTCAGATATACATTTCGTAGACGAAATCCTATTAACTCATATTAGTTTATCCTACACCAATTAATACAAATCTAACAGTCATATGAGATACCAATCATATAGTAATGAAGGTTTTGCACGTTTATGTTAATTTTAACTAAATTCTTTTAATAGAATCTTTTATTTCTACAGTGGCTATTTTAAATTAAACATCTACTGCCATCTATGACTCTCACAAAAGGTGTTATTCAAACATAGAATTCAGCTTTTGCGAGCTTATAATCTTATGTATGTAAATTAAACACACGCTTGCTATGTTATCAAATACTCCGCTGATATATTAGAAAACTTCATTAACTTTATTAAGTCGAATCTTTTTAATAGATTAAGGCTACTACGGTGATTTTCTGTCCATCTTTCAAACATACTGTATCGAAAGGAGTCTCTGAAAATCAGGACCCGTTTTCCGGTGAAAAGGCTTCTCAACCCCTGGGCAATCGCAAATGACGCTAAGCATGCGCAGAAAGGTTACGGCGGCAAAGCCTACGTAATGTGGGTCATAACAGGATTGCATGCGGGCTACGAGATGTTTGTATTTGTAATTATTTATGTTACGTTAAGGTTTAAGACCTATTCTTTCACTAAAAGAAGGTTTTTTGGATATGAAAGCTGTTTTTGACTATTTTTAAGGTCGATTTATGTAGTTTAGTGCTTAAAATTTGAGGTAGAGTACGGCTGATGGAGAGCAAATAAAAATGACATTACCATAATTGATTAATTTATTCACTGTTAAAATTAATATTTAATAAAAGAATTATTTTTAATGACGCGTTGAATAATAATAAGTGATGATGAATTTAATTGAAAATATTCCACAGCTGTAAAAATACATCACCTATTAGGCGATGAACTCACGATTATAACTTTTTTATATATTTATGCCATCGTACATAACTAAATTAATGCCTCTTATAGTTTAATGGGATAGACAGAGATGACCTGTCTTCCGGCACTCACACATTAATTTTCTTCCATTCTTTAGTCATCTCAGCTCATACATTACCTTTATCATTGTAAAGGTAATAAACTTTTGTATCGAGATACTATCTAAAACCTAAAAACTTTAGAAGAACATGAGTATGTTAAATCTTTTCATCGCCAACGTTAAACCATAAAATAGCGATGCACATAAGGAAACCCACATATGTACATGAGAACCCCATGACGGCGATTTGGTTGACCATCTGTCACGTCGAGTCGATAAATCCTCAGGTGAAATGCGGGTACTGATTTGGTGATATGGCTTTGACTGCAATATTTCAGTCTATATCTTCCTACTGTTTATAAATATTGACACTTTTTATTAACAACCAAATAAATGTAGCTTTTTGATATATATATAAACTACTTTTATTATGATTAATAATAGGTTTCAATGAGATGAAAAATACATGATTTAATCACCATATTAATTTAGCCTAGAATATGAATAACATTATAAGAATCACGACCGTTTTTCGATACGAGAAACACAGAGCTTGTGATTTTTTTAAATTGTCCAATTATTTTACGTCAGTAATCAATTATCGAAAATCCTTTGCTTTGATGATACTATCTTCATATTATTGTTGTCTTATTTATTCCAACACATTTCATAATAATTATTATTTAATACATCAACACACAAAATAAAAGAAAAACAACAATAAACCAAATCAATCCTAAATCTCTCTCGACTCGACCGTAGTTGATTCTGTTCGCAACTTTCTGTGAAACTGAGCCTTTTCTGAGGAGCGCTAGAAGTGTGAGGCGGGTTTGCCAATGGGGTATCTCAGACACGGTGGGTTACACCAGGGTGTGAGTTACTAGTAACAGTTCCTATAAGATGAAACATCAATTGGAGATGGCGATAGAAAC
Source organism: Leucoptera coffeella (assembly GCA_030578115.1). Lineage (NCBI taxonomy): Eukaryota > Metazoa > Arthropoda > Insecta > Lepidoptera > Lyonetiidae > Leucoptera > Leucoptera coffeella. The sequence goes on from JAMBLF010000503.1 coordinate 252,715, forward strand.
GATTGAAACGTGAAAGAGGATACAAAATTGCAGTCTATATATGGTTCAGATGGGTTGAGATAGTCAAACATTAAATGAAACCAAGAGTTTTTTTTGGACATCAATCCCTTGTATGTATGAGATTGATCAAATTATCTTAAAAGCAACCTAGGAAATATTTGTTCATCCGGCTGTTAAATAATTTTCCGTATTAGCTTTGGGAACTGACAATATTCTTATATCAAGTAGTGCTTAAACTACATAACGTATAACACTTCATATCGAACATGATTTCGATTTGCCAAAATGTTGACCTTAGAAATCCACTACTATCCATTACTTTAAACATTCATTCTTCACAATTCTCATTTGAAGAAACGTTTTTTTTATAATACATCACCATCATATTAAAGTTGATAATAATTAACGATTGATTTGTCATCTCAAAAAATTGTCAAAACCAAAATCTTCTCGCTTATTCTATCCACCCCTATCATGTAAATAAAGCATTTATGTTTGTAACCAAGACATTAAACAATTTAATATGAAGGTATTTGACTTAACTTATGTTTGGTATTGCAAAGTTATAGATGTCTCTACTAGTTTATTAAAATACGCAATGTATGTGTAATCCACATATTATTTACCTAGAGAAGTCTCATTCGTACATTATGACTTAAAACAGCATGTGCATTCATGTAATATTACGACAATCGTACCATTCTAAGTATGCCTCAAAAGGTAACTAGAACATTTTTACAATAGGAAACATATTTCATTCTTCAAAGAATGCGTGAAACTAAATAAAAGCAAATTTGTTAGTTCACAATATGCTCGGAGTAAAGTTTCTGCGAAAATGTTCAAATGCAATCCCGAAACATGATATTTCTCTTTGAACATTTCCTTCAAATATAAGTTTATATTGTTTTTGTTCTATTCTGTTTGAGATAGAGCAGTTATTTTCACTTACTAAGTATTTTCTTTGATTTTCGAGAGGAAACTTCGCAAAAGATTTACTATAAAGAAAAGGTAACCTTTGTAGAGCAATTACTACACTATTTATGTGAATTTTACAACTTTTATTAAAAAAATTTATAAATAACGACTATTTAGAATTAACTTACACGAGCCTCGTTAATGTATGTACGAGTATGTTCGTTTTATAAAGAGTTATTCACTGATCTTATTGCATACTACAGCAAATACCAATCTATAATGGTTATAAATAAATAGAGCCTTTACTACGATTCTACACGTGCTGAACATGTACAAAACTGCTGCTTTACTCATCCTTTTGATTCCTTATATAATTACAATGACATGGTTCAGTGTAATTGAACATATTTTTAAACGAATTTAAATCCCTTATAGATCATGAATATTGTACGGTAGCCCCACACCGAAAGCGCTATGGCAAACCAGTTATAGTTATATCTATATATACGGATAATGTCGGGTATTGAAATATGAGCAGCTACATTAGATAATTAGCATTTAGGTACTCAGTTTTGGAGTTTATAATTATTCTGAATTATTCATTTGTTATGAATTTAATCTATTGTTAATAACCTATAATGTATTAGGTAATAAACTCCAATTTAAGAACAGTATGGCATATAAATTTATTAATATATATAAGCGACAAACAGCACGATCGAAATGAGTATAAGAGTACTCGTTCAAGGTAAGTACGTGAATCCATGCAGCGATGCAGCCCGATAGAAATGTCTAGCGGCATCCATTTTAAAATTAATAAAGCTTTTTACTTGTCCTTTTCTTTTTGATCCCCTTTGAGGGGAAACGTGGCTTCAGACGGGTTGACTTTTGCTGCACTTTTTATCTCGGTTTCCTCCTGCAGGTACTCCTTTTACTTCCTGTCAATGCATTAGCGTGGGACGTATATAACTATGTTAGATGTACTGAAAGTCATGTACTTTGATCGAATGTATGGTGGAGTTAAAAGTTTTCTGATTTATATTTAGCTTCTTTCTTTGTAAGTTAATTTACTAAGTTAATTTATTAGATTTAAAACTTTTAAAATTAGTTTTCTTATTTATATTTAGCTTGTTTATTTATAATATAAGTTAATTTAGTGGATTTTTATCTCTTATGACAATTGTAATCACATATATTATTAAAGCTCTTATTTAATAATAATTTAATAGGTACGTAAAACAAGAACAATGTTTACAATCTTGTATTTTAATGTTATTTATATCTAAGACATATGCTTATTTTTGCTTTCCAGACTGGACGTTAATTATCCTATACGTATGTTTTATCCAGTAGTTCCTAAATATTTTAGTTGCCTTAGCAAGTCCTAAATGTAATTAACAACGGACTTGTTCAATTGGTATAACGTGTCCACATAGTGGGCTAAAATATAAGATTATTCAATATTTTAGCTCTGTTTTGTCGTTTTGAGTTCTAAATATTATGGAGTTTTATGTGTTGTATGTATTGTGGATAATAGTTGTGGATAATAGTCAAAGATGTATCGTAAGATGGGTGTTAAGCATAAAAGTTTATATGAAATGAGTATGTAAAAGTCAAAGTTTTGATGTTTCTGTGGCTTCACATACATAACATGTAGGGTAAATAATACAACAGAATCTTATACAACTAAATTTTTAATTGAATTCAACAAGTTATTCTTAAGCACAATCTTAAAAAAATATCTTATACCATTGTACGTAAATGCTAAGAATTCATAGATTGATGTTCAGTTGAGTCAACTTTAAAAATGTACATCTTGTTCAAATCACTTAAGCACTCAGCGTACCAAACAATATAATTATGTCACAGTAAAATCATGAACCACAAGTCAACTGAGCCGTTTATATTAAAACAAAAATGAGGACAAATCTCACTCGAGAGCAGTAAACACTTAAAATACTGGTACCTCGAAAACAAATAACTTTTGTACACTTACAAGTAAAACCTTAACTGAAATAAACACACAATTAGCCGAGCCTAAAATTAACATTCTTTACTTTTAATCTATCACTCTTACAGGAATAATCATTTAAAATAATAATAGCATAACTGCAGTCCGTTACAAAAGATTTGACTTTACAATATCAAATGCAGTGTTTGACCAGCTAGTTACGCTCTAACTAAAAAGAAAACATGAGAAGTCAGGAGGACGTATAAGATTGTTCAACAGCTTTAGACAAAGGTAACAACTCACAAATATATTCAACATATTAATTGTGCGATTGGAAAATTGTTATAGTATTAATATTTCTTGAGTTGTAACCCTTGACTCAGCTCGTTTTATCACACTAAACAATCTCGGACTAAATAGTGAGGCAATGTGATCAATCACAAGTATCAAAAGTGGAAAAATCACCGCTTCATTGACTTCGCTTATACTCATACTAAAGGATTTGCATTTAAATGCGATATTATTCTTATACATACATATGACTTTAGGAGCCCTTTTGTACAGTTGTTCAATTTACAATTGGCAAACATGAAATGAAAGACTTTTCGATAGAAATCTGAGTGAAATTAAAATATCACATTCTTACATTTATCATTCCATAACATTAAAAAATCCAGCTTGACTTTAATGCACAATTCAACAGTCATATTAAAATAGTACTCAACTCGTCCATTCGACTCAGATTAAGAATTACATTTGCTTTAATATGCACAATAGGACAGATTCGATTCAAATACTATTTTAGAGCTGTGCCCACCGCATCAGTTCACGGATATGTTTAGAAGAACAAAATTCATATCATGCAGAGTACAAGAAAAGTCAGTTTGTACATTGCCACTTATACCAAGCTAATGACTGAGGTAGGAGTGAAACTATTAAACTCTTGCAGGATTTAACGAGCTAGTTCACACTGCACTTACACACAGGCAATAAAATCACTGGTACACAGCAAACCTGCAACAAAGCAAACGTAACAGTTACAATCACAATCAATTAGTACCAATTCAGTCTAAGGCTTGAGAAGCTACAAACACGAGGGTTATTATTCTTAGTTTCCTTGAGCTATCAAAGGTAGTCAGTTCTTATGAGCATAATATAACCAGAAAATGTCATAATAATTACTATTCTACATACAATAGTGATATAGTAATAAGTTCATAGTTATATGTTTAGAAAACCTGTAGCCTGAATTCGACGTAGTAGTATGTATGTAGTCATTGTTTAGGGTTTTCAAATACCACTATTGTTTTAACATATAATTTTTTCTTCATTTTATCCCTTCCGGTTAGGATAAAAATACATTACACCCACAGACTAGAAAGCAGAGATTCCCGGTATTAACAAAACTATTTTGCTTCACTGACATACATCAATACACCATCTCATACACTCTCAGCTTTTATACGTACTTTTAACGTCACCCTTTTACAGAAATACGTTTACAAAGCAATCGAATATTATTATTATAGTACATTCGCATTAAGAAAATAGTGACGTCATCATGTTCCCACGATTTGACCAATAAGACGTGACAACTGTTGTCTACAATTGGTCAATGTGAATTGTTTTCTCATTAACTAACATGTTATTGGTCAGTTTAACCTTTATATATCATGACGTCACTATTTACTTAACGCGAATAGACTATAATATTATTTTTTTACGAATATACAATCCCAAGTATCTCAGTTTGACCAAAATGATATCTCCCTTCTCTCGTACGACGGCAGAATAGAAAACATATTTATAAAAATATATTTGAAAATAACGCTAGGTACTTACACCTTAAACTAAGTATCACTCTTCCATAGTTTGATGGTCTTGTCGTTCTCGAGGGCGGCGGACGCGATGATGTTCTCCGTGGGATGGCACGCCGTGCAGAGCACCGTGTCCGTGTGCCCCGACAGTCGCTGCACTATCTCCTTGGATTGCAGGTTCCAAATGTACACTAGGTTGTCTTCTGAGCCCGACACTATCCACTGTAAGGAGTTGAATATAATTTGTAGTACTTTTTGTAGCTGAATATAACAATATTTCCTTTAATACTAACCTTTTAATCATAACTCGGCGTAGCACAGTTGTTGCGGCTTGAGTCAGTATGGGTACAGAGTACAGGAATCAAATCCTGGAGTATGTACTATTGGAATGTTACATTTTCGCAATACAAATACATTTGCGAAACGCACTGAATATTTCAGTGAGGGAAAACATCGTGAGAAAACATACCAGTATTCCAAACAAGTAAGTCAGAGCTTGTAAATCGCGAAACAGCTCACCACCAGTCACATTGAGCACTGACTATCATACAAAACAATACATGTGGGTTCGAGGTGGCTACGGAATTACTACCTCCGCGATTACGAACATGGCTGCCCAAATCTCTGACTACTACGCAATGGTTAATGCTTGTGAAAGTGTATGTTGTTTTAATAATAAATGTACACTACAACTAGAAATGCCATTGCAGTGCAGTAAGTTATGGTAACAGGTATTATGTCAGATATATCTGTCCTTTGCTAGATTAGGGTGTGTCACATGTTAGGAGACTATACATGATATCTAATGGGCAACAGGACATCATAATTAAATATTACCAAGTCAATAATTTCTTGCATTTCTTACTATACGGGAAAAATTAAAAGATAATAAGTTCTAAAATACTTCTACATACATCAGAATTTGTTTTTACAATTTATAAGAGTTAACTTACCTTTCCTCCCGTAACACTGAAGTTGGCAAAGATACAGTACTTTTCGTTCTTGTGCCCCGTGTATGTCTTCAAACATTTGCCTCTACTGTAGTCCCATAGTTTTAGTGTGTTATCCAGTGTAGCCGCCAGGATATATTTGCCGTTGGGTGAGAATTTAACAAATGAAACAGGAGGATTATCATCATCTATGAGAGTCTTGAGGCATTGTCCGGAAGCCGTGTCCCAAATTCGACTGTAAGAGAAATTAGTTTATTATTTGTATGCATCGATAATAGTAGCACAATTTGTATGAGAATTTTATTCAATTATAAAGTAGTTAATAGATATTAGAAAGCTCCCTGTTGCCTAAGTAAGTAATAGGCAATACTTGTAAATAGTGTCACAGCTTTACATCTAGTACTGGCTATCTGAGCAATGCAGGTATGAGAAGGCTATAAAGAATTAACTCTGCAATAATATAGATGGACACCCAAACCTTTGACTGCCCCACAAAAATATTGAATAAAGCAATACATAAGCTAAAGGCAATAATGTAACACATTGCATTTCACAAATAGGTAATCTCAGATATACTCATTACCACCAAAGGCGTAATCAATATACCTACTCTTATAGGGATACAATAATGTTACATAGTTATAAATTGAATAGCGAATACCACTTAACCACTGGCACATGATATATATTATCGATAAAATCATATTAAAATAACTTACCATAAACCATCATAACTGGAGGAGACTATTAAACTGCCATCTCTATTGAAATGGACTGCAGATACTGGATCGGAGTGGGCTGGCAATGTTTTTAAACATTTACCTAAATGAAAACAAAAAGTTTTAATTAGTTTCTTT